>CM031959.1:24452022-24494522 GCA_018749465.1 Paracanthobrama guichenoti
GCTAAAACGAATGCGCAGGTTACTTTTCTGAACAGGAGCGCTCCCGAATCCGTGTTCCTCACACTGTTCACACGAATGGCGGCACAGTTCAAGTGCAACCAAATTCGGAGCACCTCCTCGTCTCAGGTACACAGCAATTACCAATTTTTCATGCGAACTGTGCCCCGTTCTGAGCTAAACTGCCAGTGTAAAAACGCCTATTTCTATTTTAAAAATAAGAGAAAGTACTGCTTATTCTGAATTTTTAAGTTTAGGCTTAAGAGACATGAACAAGCTCTTTAAAAAACATCTATGACCTTTGATACATGTCTAGTCTTCAATCTCTTTTGAGTATGGTTTCACTAATAATAAATCATGCATATTTTTCCATACCCATGTTGATTAGAGTATTAAAAATTTGTAAAGTATTAATTTGAGCTACATTTAGAACTGATAAAAATGTGCAGACATTACAGATGCGTTGTCAGATTTGAGATGAACCACGGTGTAAGTGCATACCAAACTGTGGGCGGAGAACACAGCACAGTACAGAACACAGTACTGTACAACAGTACAGTTAGATTTTTTTTTTACGAGAACCGTTACACACCTAATTTTCTAATCGGCCGATTGTTTAAAAGCAGCCGATCAAGAAGAACGTGTCCGACTGCAATTCATACTGTGTCTTTGTGAAGAAAATGTCTTCTGTTGAATTTAGTTTATATAGAGCATGCACTACAACTTACCGAAATCCGTATCGGTTGCTTCAATTTGCTGAAAACTAGGGCTGCAACTAACGATTATTTTGATAACCAGATTAAAAAAAGCCCAATTCATTTTTCTTTTACTGACAAAACACACTATTCCACATCCTGCCCAATGCTGTCCTTCAAACAAACGTGTCAGCTGAGTGCTATGAAAACATACAGAGTGAATATATCTTTATATATTCTATAAAGATCCAAGAGCTATAAAGCAAAGGACAGTTTAAAGGGTTAGTTCACCCAAAAATGAAAATTATGTCATTAATGACTCACCCTCAAGTCGTTACACACCCGTAGGATCTCCGTTCATCTTCGGAACACAGTTTAAGATATTTTAGATTTAGTCCGAGAGCTTTCTGTCCCTCCATTGAAAATGTATGTACGGTATACTGTTCATGTCCAGAAAGGTAATAAAAACATCATCAAAGTAGTCCATGTGACATCAGTGGGTTAGTTAGAATTTTTTGAAGCATCGAAAATACATTTTGGTCCAAAAATAACAAAAACTACGACTTTATTCAGCATGGTCTTCTCTTCCGGGTCTGTTGTCAATCCGCGTTCACGACTCCGCGGTGACGCTGCTGACGTGTTATCTGGAGCGCCCGAGCTTCGTTTACAGTCTGAGTTTACATCTTCTACAGTCGCAAACATGTCTAAGGATTTCGACACAGAGGAAGACTTGCATTTATTTGCTCAGCCATATTTATTTGAACCCGAATACACGGACTGTAAACGAAGCTCGGGCGCACCAGATAACACGTCAGCAGCGTCTTACATCAGCAGCGTCACCGCGGAGTCGTGAAAGCGGATTGACAACAGACCCGGAAGAGAAGACAATGCTGACACTAGTCATTTTCATGATTTCATAAATGTACAGCACTACTTTATTCATCTGCTTTATTCATCCAAATTTCTGTTATACTGTCAATCCCATTTTTATGACCGAATTCCACGATTTTGTTTTCTTTATAGCAGAAATCATCGGGCCCTACAGCAGCCATGGAGAATATTAAACACTAAGCTGAAAATAAAGTTTATAAGAACATAAAAATTGGCATGCAACACTACAGGGAACTAATAGACCGCTAAAGAGGTGAACTGCACCAGCCAACGAGCCAAATTTAAAAAATAAATTCTTTGTCTCTGGATAGTTCAAGGCTGAAGTCATTTCAAAATAAATAAAAATGTATTACCGCTCATGTTGCCAAGCTCAACCGCAATAACAAACCTTCCAGAATAAACCATATCCATATTTAAACAGTTTAATGGCCTTCCAACTGTGGTGGTCAACTATGTACATTTTTATTTGATGCTACTAACTAAAGAGTTGCTGCAGATGCATAATAGAAGACCTGACCTCTTGTACTGTTGTAGCTCAAATGATGAAGCATGGCATTAACAATGAATGTACTAACAAGTGTTCGATATGCGCGCAGTTAAATGAATACACTGAATGGGGGAATTTCTCTGCCAAATCATGAATGCAGAAATGTAAATTTGAGCCCATTCTAAAGGGATCAAACTAAATACTAGAAGAATCCTCTAAAAACCAATACAATTCTACAATATTTATCCAACAGGATATATCATGAATTTGATTATTCAATAATTCCTAGAGGAACCATATTTGATCCCATTAGAATTGGTACAAGCATTAACAAATGTAAAGCATTTGAGATAAAACAATACTTGTCTACCGTGTTTCCATTACCCTTCAAATTGCGCAAATTGAAATTGCGAATTGAAAAAAGGCCCAATGGAAACACGACAATTTCACAAAAACTCCCATATATCACAAAAATGTTATTACGGTCGCATGAGGTGGTTTTTCAAGCAATTCGAAAATTTTCACAAACTCATAAAAGACAATAGAATTACAGGAATACTGGATTCTAAACAAAGAAATGCCACATTATCATGAAGACCTTGAAGCAGATATGAGGGAGAAACACACACACACACACACACACACACACACACACACACACACACACACCCGATACGCTCAAGTGTGAGGGCTTTCCTTGCCATTAATGCTTGGATAACACGCACGTCTCCTTCCATTAAAACTAATGGCCAGTGCGGTGGATGGGATACACATAAACCTACCAACATATGTGGCATCATTTTTTGGATTTTTTTATCGAGAGAGGAAAAAAAAAAAGTTTTAGTCGCATAACCTCGGTTAATGGAAACGCTGTCATTTCGCAATAGTTTTTTATCGACATTTATGTTTTGCGCAAATCTGCAATGGAAACTGGCTATTGTTGCACTCTGTCCTCTTGCCATTGTTTGAAAGCATTATCAAATCAAGATATGTGTATGGTGTGGGTGTCAAAATGAGTAAAATCCTAAGAATTCACAAGCAAGGTACAAAAGGAAAACAAGTCAACGACTGTTCAAAAGCAACCAGCCCGTTTACTATGCAGCTTGGTTATGAGATACGCTAAACTGCAGAGCTCATGATTTGATTTCAAGCCCTTAACAGGAATATTGCTTTCTACACCCCCAGGGCCGAACATTCCTTCTACTTCCCATTTAACCATTCCATTGTTTGACACCTCACAAAAAAAACAAAAAAAAAAAACTAAAGAAAAAACAAAACAAAAAAAACCTGATTTATCTAATTTTACAAAACACAGACCTGATGGCATGTTTTACACAGAGTGCTTAACTCTCCAGAATGAGTTATGAGTTGTTTCCTAATGGGCTGGTTGTTTCAGGACGGCTGTTTCCTGCAGGCACGACCACGGGCCCAGCAGCATCTGTTAAGTTATCACGTGGGAACGGAAAGTGAGAAAAATAAAACCTACAGCAAGACCTGATGGGCATATAAAAAATTCAGACTGGGGCATTCAGGGAGAAGATAACAGCTTTTTAAAGCAAGTGGATTCTCTGTGTGATCAGACATATATTGAAAGGAAAACAAAACAGAAATTACTAGACTGGTCTGTGAAAGGCAGATATATTGATGCTTTTAGCAAGGCAGCGTTTACTCTCATGTAAAAAAATAAAAATAAAAATAAGACCTGAGTCACTGATTAAACTTGAGAGCACACACACTTTGGACTAAAGTAACTGAAAGCAAGCGAGCAAACAGAGGCTCATGGGAAGTAGAATAGTATGATGTATGCAATGGCACAAATGTGTCAACCGACAGAGATTTTTCTAGACTGTAATATTTGTTTATTTGATTTTAAAGATAAATTTTGCAGTGGGTGTATGTGCATGTGGCTATTTGTGAGAATTTTAGCCGACATGCAACCGCAGAACCGTAGAGAAATGTGAAAAAGCAGAACGGGTCCCAAACAAGAAGACGTGGAACTTGTTCTCAGTGGTGCCTGCTAATTACGGCAATTAGACTTATTATAGTTAGTATGGCTGCAACAACGAATCGATAAAATCGATAATTATCATCAACAATGATTCTCATTATCAATTGGTTGGGTCTGCCCACCGTGCACGGAAAACTTCCGGCAGTCATGTCAAATTACAGCCCTGAATAACGCATTTCTATGGACAAAGTGCATCCAGAAATAGTCAATAGTCCTGACAGTCTGCGTTACATTTGACTTTACTGAAAGAGCGCTGGTGCACAGACGGGGCACATTCAGAGGGAGACTGTTAATATTCTGCGCAAAAATATAAATTTTGCTGAAATATCAGGGTTCCCACTTTTTTTCAGTGATCCATTTCCAGGACATTTTCAATTTTACTACGGCAGGAATAAAAGTGCGACTTATAAAGTCAGAATTGTGAGATATAAGTCTTTTTATACTCCAGAATTGGACTTTATAACTTGCAAATGCGAGTTTATATCTCACAATTCTGAGAAAAGTAAGAATTGCGAGATATAAACTTGCAATTGCGAGACAAAAGTCAGAATTGCGAGTTTATATCACGCAACTCTGAATTTACAGCGCAAGAAAATAATATGAATTGTGAGATTAAAAAGTTGCAATTATCTTTTTAACTTTTTATTCAGTGGCAGAAACGAGCTTCCATAGTTTAGTGCCATGATGTAAAAGAACACATCAGAGATCAGGATCTTTTGTCCCGTCCCATGCCGTCACCACGTCAATCAAAACAATTCTGGATTCAATTCTGCATTTAAACATGTTAGTCGTTCCTAAAACTTTGCAGCATGAAAAATAAAAAGTTTTTCAAATTACAAATGGGTCATACACAGATAGCAAAGAGCGTTCCCTTTATAATCACTTCAGCACTGCTGTGAAAACTCCTGTTATAATCAATGAAGCAATTAATCTCTTTTTGACCTTATATTTTCCAGGACATTTAATTTCCCATGTGTTTTCCAGGACTGAAAAATGTGTCATCAATTCAAGTATTTTATGAGAGTAGTGACTGTAAACGAATAACAGCGTGTGATTGAATATAAATGTAAGACGTTACAGGATAAAGAAATTACAGTAACAGGTGCTGTCACCAGAGTGAATGTGTGCGTGTTCCTGCAGAACATTCCTCTTATTTGTTTTTCTTTATTGTATTTATTGTAAACTCATTTACCCCCGGTTTCACAGACAAGGCTAAAGCTAGTCCCAGACTAAATGCATGTTTGAGCTGTTTTAACTGGAAGCAACTTGCACTGATATTCCTTAAAATATGTCAGGGCCTTTGTTTTGTCTCAAGATTCACATCAGTAAATGTTCCCTTTTATAAAAGCCAATTAAATGTCCTAATTGAACTAAGGCCTAATCATGGCTTAATCTAAGCCCTGTCTGTGAAACTGGACCATAATGTATAGCATATAGATATATGCACAATATGTCTTTATAGCATTCAGTTGGCATGTTTGTTCGAAGGACAGCATTGGGCTGTGGAATAGTGCGTTTTGCAATTAATCGAATAAATAACTGGCCAACTAATTGATTATCAAAATAACCGTTAGTTGCAGCCCTAATAGTCAGGGATCAGATCTTTTCTTTCATATTTTGAGATACATCCGAGTGAAAAATTATTATTGGAAAAAGAAAAAAAAAAAAATGCAGGGCAGGGACTTGGCGCTATTCATCGGTTGTTGATTTGATGGAGGCATCTGAATGCGCGCTTCGCATTGGAAAGTTCAGCGCACAAAAGGAAGAGATATTGATGCGTAGTGTAGTTTATTGAGCCGTTTCTTGTAACAGTTTTAAATTTCAGTCACAGTGCACATGAAAAACAATTATAGTGCTCTCTACTCCAGTGCTGTAATCTAACAGACACCCGGGAGAAAGTAACATGATTTAGAAACCGCAATAAGTCCTTTTATGCAAAACCATAGACCTTTATCTACAGATCAAGTATAATAACAGGAACATTGAATCATCTTGGAGAGAGTTTCATCATGTTGACTGTCGTAACTGAACGCGACACACAGTTTGAAAGCTGAATGGAGAATGACTGACAGCCACAGCAGAGGGAAGCATTCACATGAACTTGAATTTAACAACTTAAATATTCATCTTCATCTCGCATTAAACTATGGAACAGCTTCAGAACACTTATAATATAAACCCACGTGAGATGTGTTGCTGACGCTCTTGTGAAAGAGATTCTTCATCTCAATGTGCTTCTTTTCCTGGTAATATAAAGGTTATAATAATATAGTGCACGAAAACTTTATGATGCTTTTTAATGTTTTTGTTCCTTTTGTGGGGCTTAACAATAACACAATAGTATACGCACAAATCGGATTTGGATTGGTCTCGTCTTGTCGATACCCGATCCGGCAAAAATGTGAGTATCGGATCGGCACATTCCTAAATTTTCTGGCTCGTGACCCACATTAATGACAGTGAAAACATGTGAAGAATCAACATATCTGGTTAAATCTGGTGTTTTTTTAAGTCTGTGTTTGAAGCTGATTTTCACAGATGCTGTGTTCGCACCTAAAGACTGTTATTAGTAGGGTTGAACTATTTTGGAGAATAATCTAATTGCGATTTAATATGCAATTATTTTTAAGCTCTTTACCTTCTGTATTACTCAACAAAGACAAGCAATAAATCATTGTTTAGTAGGGGTGGGAATCTTTAGGCTAAACAGTAAACCGATCCATACGCAAGTGCTCTTCACAAAGACCTTTGATATTGAAAGCCGCCTTCTGTCAATGAGTTTCATACTTTTAATATATATGAGCCCACTGCATTACAAACGACATAAATTATGCCTTCGTAGTAGCCTGGATGACAGCCGAATTTAGCCCCGCCCACAACATTTGAGGTCAGGAAGTTCGATCCGTTGTGGAGCATCTATGCTCGAACCAGAGCTGTTCGGACCAATCAAATTGTCAGGGCGGGCTTTATACGATGATGGACAGATGATCAACATTAACGTAATCATCCATGTCACCAAACAGCGCTTGACCCTAAACCCTAAACTGAGAACTTGTTTGTATTTGAACTATACAAAGTAGATTGCGGCATAGGAGCACTTAGTGACTTATTAGCCATTTCCACTCCCTAATATATGGACAAAAGCAGGAAGTCATAGAGTCTCATGAAAAACAAAACTTTTCTTCAAATTGTGACTAAATTACTCAGAAAACAAGAGCAGAGCTCCTTTAATAAATCACTGAAGCTGTCAGTCAGTTCAGTGTGAGACTATAAAAGAACAATGGTAACCTATATTTAATAAGAGCAGAATATAAAAATGTTCCCTATACTTTTTTGCACATTACTGTTGTTAATAAAAGTTAATTTTATCTGCATATCAATTCATAAACCTTTGTATATTGCATATTGCAAAAGGTATGGTGCCCTTTCATACTGTGGAATATGCCGGGGTTTATTCACATGCTGAAAGTTTTGGACCCCAGGTACGTGCTACCAAGCCGCAAATATTTTACCTAAACAAAATAAAGTTATAACTTTTGAGCAATTTATTTGTCATCTGCAGATTGATTTTAAGTAGGAGGGAAAAAAAAAATTAATTTAAATCGTAAAACTGATTTTTTTGTGAAATAAATCGGGGATTATTTTTTTAGGCCATATCGCCCAGCCCTATCTGTGGCACAAACAATGCTCAGAATCGACTGAGAAAGAATCTTCTCTCCCACCCCAATTGTATAGTATGACCAACACAATATTAGATCGATTAAACACAAACTGTTCTTTCCTTTAGGCCAGGCATAAGCGTAGCATGCCAAGTTGATGCTTCTTCTGCAGAGTGCTTTACTCTCACGTCACAATTAAACTTATTATAAACTTACTAAAGCCTTTATAATCTTAGTGAGATTATTATGATATTATCGTGTCACAAATACAAATAATATGTCCTAATATTAATTTAATAATAATACTAGCTTTATAATAATAATAATAATAATAATAATAATACATTAATGGAAGAATGAGCCAATTATTGTCTTGATATACACTATACTATCGCCTATCGGCACAACCCTAATGGGAGTCTGGTGTCTCTCTGCAACAGATTATTAAGTAAATTGAGAAACTGACAGACGCAGCCACTTTTGACCACACTGTGACAGGGGTTAATAACAAATCCATGCCTGTCAGCTTGAGCTAAACAAATATGAACGCAGAGGGCAATGATACAGTGAACTCTGGGGCTTTTACAGCGCTCTAATACAGCGAGCAGCCGCACTGAGTGCTGATAGATTCTTGGAACGGCCTCAACTTCAGGACGCAAATAATCAATTCTTCATCCTCAGTGGGACAGGCGGCTTTCATCACAATACCAACAAGAGGCCATTCTTCAACCGCCTGCATCTGAAAACATGTAAAGCTGTGACCGATGACGAGTGTGGCCTTCATAAAGCTTCACCTGTCTGACAGAGGAGGTGAAGAGCCCTGCAACATGAATAAGCTCAACAGAAAAAGCCTGTTAACATACGCAATACCAGTTTAATATAACAGGCCTGTTTGTTTGCTGTTCATGAGTACTATAACCTGTTTAAAGAGGGGAATGTCCCTGCTGAGGAATATGTCTCGTTTCAAGGTCCCGCTGACCTTGTAGTAAAGTCAAACAACAGTGTTGGTCACATGCCTTGCATGTGTTTTTAACTGGCAGGGTTTGTAATCAGACATTAAACTTCCACTCCCAACACACACAGGCTCTTTTCTGAGATCACATCCATATATATCAATGAAATGACCAGCCCGGTTTTACATTCGTCACAGGTAATCCGATCGCAAATATTCAGCCATTGCCACAGCAGGACATGTTTTGTGAAAGCGATCATTCACTCAAAACTGCTGTTATCATTTAATCACTCTCCTTTCATTCCAAACTCGTAACACTTTTGTTTATCTTCAAAAAACAAATGAAGATATTTTTAACATCACCCCGGGATACATTGTAATTTAATCTACATGAATCAAATTTCCATCCAAGTCTTCTGAAGAGACACAGTGGCTTTATATGATGGACAAGCTTTTGCTCATATGTTGTAGAACGTTTGCAGTGTTGACCAATAATATGACCAAGAGCAGGCAAAAGTAATTTGAGGGATAAATTGTAGCAATTGACTGAACCCATCAGTAAAGCGTGCTGTACAAAACAAAACAAAAATGTTCCAATGCCTGTTTTGCTTCTAGTTTCAAAGTCATTACAGATAATAATAATAATAATAATAATAATAATAATATAATAATAATAATAATAATAATAATAATAATTCACAACAGACAATATCTGTAATAGCAAAGAAAAATAATTTTATATTTTCTGGCCATATTCAAGATGTTCCTAACCTAACCATTCAGTTAGGCTTTTTGCAATTAAAAAACAAAAATACTAAACACAGTTGGGCAATTCCATGGAAATGTCATACTTTGGGGGAAAAAAAAGTTTTAGGCAAAGAAAAAATTTTTTTTTTTTTAAACGTTTCATAAACATTTTATGATGCTAAAATAATTTCATTGTTTTAATAAATTGGATTGTGCATCCACATCAAATGAGGTGAGCATCATTTCTAAAACAACATTTTCAATCAGTCATATTTCGTAGTAGACGACCTATAGAGTTTTAGCCGGCAGCGGCGAATGGCACGGTGGATTGTGTTCACCCACAATGTTTTCTGGAAGTATTCCTGAGCCCATGTTGTGATTTCCATTACAGTAGCATTCCTGTATGTGATGCAGTGCCGTCTAAGGGCCCGAAGATCACAGGCATCCAGTATGGTTTTCCAGCCTTGACCCTTACGCACAGAGATTGTTCCAGATTCTCTGAATCTTTGGATGATATTATGCACTGTAGATGATGAGAACTTCAAACTCGTTGCACTTTTTCTCTGAGAAACTCCTTTCTGATATTGCTCCAGTATGTTTGGCCGCAGCATTGGGGGAATTGGTGATCCTCTGCCCATCTTGACTTCTGAGAGACACTGCCACTCTGAGAGGCTCTTTTTATATCCAATCATGTTGCCGATTGACCTAATAAGTTGCAAATTGGTCCTCCAGCTGTTCCTTATATGTACATGTAACTTTTCCGGCCTCTTATTGCTACCTGTCCCAACTTTTTTGGAATGTGTAGCTCTCATGAAATCCAAAATGAGCCAATATTTGGCATGACATTTCAAAATGTCTCACTTTCAACATTTGATATGTTATTTATATTCTATTGTGAATAAAATATAAGTTTATGAGATTTGTAAATTATTGCATTCCTTTTTTAGGTCACAATTTGTACAGTGTCCCAACTTTTTTGGAATCGGGTTTGTACATTTTACAATATATTCACATAGAAAACAGTTATTTTAAATTGTAATAACATTTCACAACATTACTGTTTTCGCTGTATTTTGGATCAAATAGATGCAGCCTTGGTGAGCAGAAGAGACTACTTTTAAAAATGTAAAAATAATATTAATCTAAAATGTTTGAATGGTAGTGTATGTCGCAGCTAACGTCTGCTTGGAACGCTAGCCTTTTACAAATGCATTCACCACATCTACACTGAGAGCAAAAGACACCACCGTAGGGAAGATTCACCTCCCGCTTCCACTAAACCTGTCAGGACGCTTCCTTCAATGGCATCTGCTGTCTCATTACTTCAAAATAAAAATTAAAAAACATTAAATCCAAATAATTCATTAACAAAATAAAAACTAAAAATTATACAAAACGAAATACCTCAAACAAACTTATGAAGTGGTCAAAAATCATCTCCGACCCACTCCATATCTCCCGACATATTGCCACTCAATACATTTCCACGGCGTATTACTTTAGGACGTATTCAAATTTCAATCTTTTCTTTCTTAATTAACAGACTAAATTAAATTAAAACATAAACAAATAATATTATAATATTGTAACAAAAATATTAAACCAAATGTTCTTAAATGGCTATAACGCACAACAACTTTCTAATGCACTTGTCCTTCCTCTTTCTTCAATGTCCACGCCTCACAACCGTATTTTGCAACACAGTTTGCTGAGAGTGCTTAATGATTTGATCTTCCATATTTCCTTAAGCTTCAGCATCACCACCATGCCAATTGCCAATCTCAATTTCACTTTGGTTGTACAATCGGCATCATTTGACACTCGAATACCCAGGTATGTAAAGAAATGAACCTGTTCTAACTTGCTACCATCCATTCGGATCTAGATTTCTTCATCAGTATTCATCATTACTTTTGTTTTCATGACATTAATCAACATGTTTTGCTCCTTTGAAGCAGTTTCTATAGACCCCTTAAAAGTTTGTAAACATTGCAAAGTTTCATGGTGGGCGGGGCATAGCTGGAGGCAAAAAAAGGCACTGGACGCAATGTTGACAAGCGCGTTTTTGGAGGGATTTTTTAAACATGGATGCAGAAGAAGGTTCGGAACTGTCCGAATATGTACAGTCACTGACTCTGCGGGACCGTGACAGCTATTTTTGTAAATTAACTCTCGCGGATGGAAGCCGTATGCATACATTTATCAATTAATTCTGTTGATCACTCAGTTCACTGACCAAACTGGTTACCTGACCGAAATATAATGACAAGTGGATAACATTACAGTAGCCTACTTTTTTTTAGCTAAGCCTGGTGTAGTTCTTGTATCTTGTTCTCATTAGAAACAATTTAACCAGGCTTTGGATATTTCCTTGACAACATATGAATTACTTTCGGGTGGTTTGGGGATTTTTGTCAAGGCTTATTGCCTATCGCTGGGATAACTATGATTAGCAATGTGGATTATTTTAAGAGACCATTCAAAGGATGGCACACACATCCGTCGCTGTATGTTTGTTTAACATTTAAGATAGCTAACGGTAGTGCGCTGAAGGTTGACGACTTTTCACCTATAAAACAGAAACTTGCTGATTTGTACTACATAAAACTATAGATACACATGCAAAGATTATTTTACCTGATATGAAGTGTGCACTGCAAACACGAGCATTATTTGTGATAGTCTCCGTCCAGTCTGTACGCCGTATTGCATTCAACCACAATTGTCTTCTTGATTTCTGTGAAGGAATGTCTGCCGGGATCCGGTAAAATTTTAGTTTTGAACCAAAAGTGCTGTTCCTTCTATTCTGGCAGCCAAAAACACAACAAGACGACATCTTAAAGTCAAAACCTCAAACTTTTAGCGCACCTGCTATGAGTTCTTCCTTATGTTTTGCCTCCAGCTAGAGCGGTGACGTCACAGTGACATATGCGGTGTATGTTCCTGTATGCGGTGCAATAGTTCCTGTAGTTCTTTTGGTGATGCTGCTAGTAACACCATGTCATCTGCGTACCTAAGATTGTTAATGGGCTTTCCAATATAAAGAGCGACTCAATGTTGGCTACTCTAACAGACGCACGCTGTTGATTATACAGGTTTCTCATCAGTTGGACCAGATGTGGTGAGAAACCCATACCGAACATTGTTAGCCAGTCCCTGTCAAATGCTTAGGTGAAATCAATGAATCAAAATATAGTTTCTTCCCTTCGCTTTATCTGCAGATTTGTAATGTGATCTTGTGTGCCCCTTCTTGGGCTAAAGCCAGATTGTTCAGGAGCAGTTTTGGCTTCTAACTAAGATTGTATTCAATACAAAATCACTCATAACAGGATCTCGCAAGCATGTGAATCCAGTGCAATGGTTCGATAATATTTTATTTTATTCCACTTTATCCTTATTTGTTACCTTTTTTTCTCTTGACTTGATTATTTATAATTCTACAGATATAGACATATATATATATATATATATATATAGATAGTACTTTTTTTATATCCTATTTCTATTATAATTTCTTCCTTGTGTTTTTAACTGTGAATTTGCACTGTCCATGGAGCGGACCTGTTTACATTTCACTGCCGGTTGTATATTCTGTATATAACTGTGTATGTGACAAATAAAACTTGAATCTTGAATCTTGAATCTTGAATTGCAGCACTGAGTCAAATCATCTGTTTTAGCTAGTGGAATGAAAACTGATTGCGTCCATTCCTTTGGCCAAATCCCATGGTCCCACACCTCCGTACAGATCTCATGCAATCGATCAAGCTTCGAACTTTAAAAGCTCAGCTGCTACTTCATTCAGACCCGGTGTTAATCGCAGCAGGACATAATAGATCTCAACCTTCAATGGTGGTGGCGTCAATTCTTGCATTTTCCTGTTTATCACTGTACAATCCCTCACAGTATTCACTGACACACCTTCTCTCGTTCAGTTTGTTTGATGCCACTGACATCTTTGATCACTGTTTGGAAAACTGATCTGCTATTGCACCTGATTGAGTTCTCCTCCAGTTCACTGCACAATGTTCATAATTCTGCCTGTTTATCCTTCCTAAGCATCTTCTGCACTTCACCTCGAAGATTCCCCTGTAGATTTAGTTCTAGCTTCACACTTCCAGTTTATTAATTCAAACATGCTACTTGTAATCCAGTTCTTTCTCTTGTGGTGATTCTTTGGTAATGTCATCTTGGCAGCATCAAGTATGGTATCCTTCAGTTGTTTCCACAATTCATCTGGTCTATGAGGTTCAGCAAGTTTTTGTAGTGCTTCACATTGGAAGAACACAAATACAAACATTTAGGTGAGAAATGTCTTTTTTTTTTCTTTTTTTTTTTTTTTTTTCTTTTTTATGTGTGAACATGAGTCCAAGAGTCTGAAAGCAGCCATCTGTCTGCTTATCAGCACATTCAATACCACTCCTCTATTATCAACCTAGTACCAAAGTAACGCTACGTTTGATATTCCTACTTTGACTGCTAGGTCTACCCAGAGAAGAGACAGAAACAAGTCTCCAAGGAAAAGTTCAATTTCAAAAAGTCAGGCATCTCCATTTCACCAAAGGAATCAGTTTGCAAGTTACTGTTTTCAAGTCACATGTTGGAACCACTGAAAGCCATTGTTCCTCACAGAGGGAATCTTAAATGCCAGTCGACATTTAGTCTTGCTTGCATTAAAGGCTCATAGATGACAACACACCCTATAGTGTGCAACAATTCAGTCCCAGGAGCAAAAACATTAATTTTCTCCATAGGGAAATATGAACCTTGCTAATTGATGTTATATGCTTTTGTTGAAGACAATTGTGATGAACAGTGTGATTAATTCATGGTGAAAAACTACATTACCCATGATGCTGTACAGAAAAATCGAGTCGAGCCCTATGCACTCAGAATACTTATATGTGACCCGTTCTGCCGAAATGAGTCGGAAGTCGCAACGCTCCATTTTAAGATAATGTGGACAAATTATTTAATAATTATAAAATTATAGGATTTTTCTTTTGTTAGCTAATTTCAAAGAACAGACATTTAAAAATAATCTCCCAAAGTTTTGTAGTCCAGATAATTGAGTTAATATTAAAGTTGACAAACTTTTACTAAATTCTCTGGAAATGAACATGCCTTTTCTCGACTCCTCTCGTCACTTCTGAGCATTTCCCTATATTTCAGGTATCCCCTGAAATGTCTCCATCTCTGCTCTCCGAATATGGTGTCAAATGTTGTATAGAACCAATCAAAAAGCTTAGAAATGTACACAAACAGTGACATAAACGCTGATCATTTGTCAATGGGAAGCCCCGTTTCGACTGACCGGCACGCGATTGATCCAGCCATCCTCCTGTTAGCAGCGCTCTGTATAAACAAGCTAGCAGATGTCCTCAGAAAGACAGTGCAATACTGTTTAGCCTTGTTTACTAAACGTCTGGTTGGGCCATACAAAGTTACGGAAATCACTGAATCATTTAGGGTGGCAATAGTGTAGGGTTAAGACGCATGGCAGAAAGTTGACGCAGTTTAGAGGTTCGAATCCGCCTTTTGCCGAACTCGCTCTACTCCCTTTTCCCAACACATATCAGACCGGAAAGGCATTTATTTTCAATAAAAAATAAAGAAAATGTTAGAAAAGCAGAAATAAAGCGTCTAACATGCTTAATAATAAGTGTCTATCGGTTAGTGGTAGGTGAACAGACGTGTCAGACACGCAAGCAAAAATGTAGCACCTCTGTTCAATCTTGTCAATCTTGTTCAATTTGATTGTCATTCACTCACTCCTCAGTGCCGAAACTGGATTGTAATTATTTTTCTCACTAAAGCCATTTAAGGGCCAGATTTACTGAACAGGACAAATTAGCATGAGACCGCAATCCTATAAAAATGCTGATGGGAGTGGAAATTCAAAATTTAAAATCTACTGACAATGCTCAAATTAAAGAACACAGATGCTGCCAGCTTTGACCAAGCATAGCATGCCGAGCACAAAATGGGTTAAGATGCTTTTTTGGGAGTTAAATAACAACCAGTAAATTGACTACCGCAAACTTCTGTAATTCACGTTATTTAAACAGGGATACTCTCCTCCCTGTAAATGCATATGCAATAACTTCAGCCACAAAAATAACTGTCCACACATTTTCATTGCACATTTTTTTACTCTGTCTTTAGTAAATCATGTCGTTATTTAGTCATTTATTTAATGCCAAAAAAGGGTTTGTGTTGGCTCAAGCTGTTAGTAAATCTGGCCCTAAGTCTTGTACCATTGTTTTGTTTTTGTTGTTTTTTCCAATTTTCAAACGCTTATTTGCTTCAAACGTTGTTAATGCTGTGATTCACCTCATAACTGGTTGGTTTAGCTCATGGGTTACAACCCTTTTGTTTTGGTTTTTCTGAATCCAGAAATGACAGCACTGAAAAAGTGGGTGGACACTAATGTGCTCTATTATACCGGTAAAGGCGGCTGAGCACCATCTATGCGTGTTAAAATTGGACAGGAGTGGCACCCCAGCCTGCTGAGCAGGAACAGGAGGTGCTAAATACAATGTACCACTCCCTCTATTCCCCTAGCATTCCGATTCCCTAAAATCAACTCATGATCACAGTTGCCATCAGAGTGGGAGCAGCAGGTGCACGGCACACCTAATGTCTTCTGAAGTCACCAAACCTGTACAGCGCCCCTTTTCACAATAGAATAGCAATGCACTGTGATTTGAGCAAATCATAGCAAATACCAAATATAACAGCAGAAGATTTGATGTGAGGAGGACTAAAGGGATAGTTCACTCAAAAATGAAAATCACCCCATGATTTATGCTACTCACCCTCAAGCCCTCCTAGGTGTATATGACATTCTTCTTTCTGACGAATACAATCAGAGTTATATTAAAATATGTCCTGGCTCTTCCAAGCTTTATAATGGCAGTGAATGGCAGCTCAAAATGTAAAGCCCAAAAAAGTGCATCCATCCAATATAAAAGTAATCCATAGGGCTCCTGGCGGGGTTAATAAAGGCCTTCTGAAGTGAATCGATGAGGTTTTGAAAGAAAAATATCCATATTTAACAAGTTATAAAGTAAAATATCTAGCTTCCGGGAGACCGAGACCGCCTTCCGTATTCAAAGCGTAATTGGTGCGAGTGTTTTGTGTTTTGAACTAGAGGCGTTACACTTTCTGAATATGGGAGGTGGTCCGCCGGAAGTCAGATATTTTACTTTATAAAGTTTTAAATATGGATATTTTTCCCTTCAGAAGGCCTTTATTGTTTATTACTTTTATAATGGTTGGATGCACTTTTTTGGGCTATTGTGAATGGCTGGCTAAGATGCAGTTCCCAGGAGTTTGAGGGCAGATATTTTACTGGTCAGCCAGAAAACAAAGGCGTATTTTACAAGGCCACTAAATGTGCCAATGTTGCAAGGCTAGTGGCATCAAATTTTTGGAGACAGCAGGACATAACAGCCACTAGAGGGTGAATTACTGGCAACAATAAGCATTCAAAACTTCACTGATTCATAGAAGACTGTAATTCAGATGTTGCCCAGTTTGTTTTCGAGAATGCAAACATGAATTGTAGGACGCCCGTTTTCTAAAGTGATTACAGTAATTCTTCTGACTCACCGTACAGTTAGAAACGGAGAGGACAAACATACTGTGCTTATGCACAATCTCGGTCTTAAACGTGCAAAATATAATTGATGTATTTCTCTTGTTCTTGAGCAAATCACTGGAGCAGTTTGATCTCATGGTGTTTACTGGGTGCCAGTATGACACAATGATCTTTGTTTGTAAAAACAGAACGATTCATAACTGTTTAGTATCTTACAAAACACAACATGTCTGAAATTTTATGGTGTTGTATATTTTGATGTAGCATATTACAAGTGTTGTAAAGGTGACTTGAACTGAAAGAAGGGGGTTTCAAGACCCGTTAAGTATCAGTGATCGCTATCGTACGACCTTAGAGGTAAAATATCGGTATTGGCCTCAAATTTCCTGATTTGTGAGCCGCTAAACATTTTCACAATTTTTACCTGTATTTTTTTAATACATCTGTCCAAAGACACTGCTATGGCATTTCACAAATATGTGTCTGCTCTATTGTAGTTTTATCATCAATTTCTGATTGGCCTCCCCCTCAATAACACATAATTACTAAACTAACTGTAGTTAGTCAGTTTACATGTCAGGTGTACTCTTCCCATCTGAATTTCAAGGCAAATAGTCTAAGCCTGGCTTATCAAGGCTTAGTAGAAAACAACAGTTCACCACCAGGTGATTGCATAACTAATTCACAGTCAACCCTCTATAATGCGAGTAAATCACCCGCATATGCGAGTATATTTCACTCTGGGTGACTAAACAATATCTATCATTAGCCATTGGCTAATAAATGCTTAGATTTTACTCACCTGTGAGTGTGTGTTAGAGGCTAAGAATAAGTTTAGCATAGATATATTTTCACTCGCTGAACACTCAGACGGAGCACTTGAGAGTTTCGCTCTCGTCAAGCGATCTAACTTGTACAATTTCAAATCAGCTCATCTGACCGTACCGTAAACTCTAACGTTCGTGTGAAGGCTCACAACTCGCCGTCGCTTTGCTGAGCGCGGTTCTCACACACACACACGCAGCGCGAGAGTCTACATACCACACAAAATCAACGCGCTACATGTAAACCATATTCTTTGTTGTATTTTCCTGTCAAAATACCAGAGTTCATGTATAATTATTCAGCTTTTAAGAACAAGCAGAAGACTTTTTTCCGATAGTGGGCGGGACTAATGTGCAAACAGCAATCTCATTGGCTGGCGCTCATCTTTTCCTGTCCCTATTTTGATTTCAGCAAATCAGTTTGAGTGAATGCTGTCAACGTGATTAATATTCATGAACCCAGCAGCCCATCAATCCTTAGTGGGTTGTATATTGTTATAAGTAGTAGAATTAGTAGTATTACTATTATCTTTTAATAATATAATATAATTACTAATATATTTTTTACAGAAACACTGAAAGGACCAACAATATCTTAAGCACCACCACCAGTCCAAAGTTCAGTTAAATTACAAATATGCATTCATACATGGTTACCAACAGTTTTAGTCCTAATTAATAAAGTTCTATCATTAAATAGTGCTTGATTATCATAATATCATAACAGTCTAATGCTTGATTGACTGATATCAAGAGTGTATGTTCAGATATTTAAAAAGCTGTGCCATTTTACAAAGATATTATGAAAGTATAATATAATAAAGTATATCACTCTGGCAACTAACCTAAAAAAAAAGTACTAGGCAATGGCGATTCTATTGCCAAGGTGTGCTTGAGGGTGGCGCTACCATAAACGACAAAAAGTCAGTTTGAAAATAATAATCAGAACATGCTTTGTAGTGACATTTGGGGCCTTGAGACTGATGGATGGATTTGTGTGCGACTCTGTCCTTAACCAAATCCTCCAAGGATTGCAGGGTCTCATAATGGGACAGAGGCCAGACGATGATTTGCATCATTCAAACCCACATGTAAATGCAGGACTCATGTAAATAGATTACAATCAGCTTCTTCGTTACCTTGCACTGAGAAACAAGTGCTCAACTATCCTTATATAACAGAATACACCATATTTTCCATCACAATTAATTACATTTATTAATATCTGACAAAAGCCCAAGATAAAAGTTCATTATTGTGCAGTAGGATTGTCACATAACCCTACATGTATTGCGGTAAAATACCAGCTGAAGTGCAAGTATAAAGTCATTGTGTTAGTATATCATTCTTTGCAGTTTTACACCAATATATTATTATTAATATTATTTTTATGTAAGAATATTATACAGAAATCATACAATTCTGAGCATATGTCTTAATGTCATATTTCAGAGTGAAGTCCAGTGCTTGGTCATTGCACAGTCATGAGCTTGGACACTTCGCTTCACTTTCCTTTCTTAGAACGGTTTAATCACCAGATTTTTCAAAAGCTAGTTAACTTATTAACCATTAATAGTTAAGATTGTTACATTAGAATTAAATTCAATGGATAAGTGTCTGTGACCCATTAAAAATGACAAAACTTGTTTTCCAAGGGTTTAGTTTTACATGTAGCAGCATAACAACCGAACATGATGATGTCTCTGTGAACGGAGAAACACAGAATAAAAGCAAACTTGACATCGCAGCCAATTCATTATTAAAAAGTACCGTAAAGTAGGGCTGGAACGATTTGACCTAAAAATCTAAATCTCATTTTACATACTACCTTACGATTAATGAACGATTATTTTGCTTGGATTTATTTTTTGCTTTCCTTTTTTTGCCCTCATAGTTCACTCATAAGGCTTGTACTTTAAAGCCCTCATGAAATCAAACATTGATCTTATTTACTTTGTTAGCACACATTACAGGTCTTAGGGTGAATAATTACTCTTGTTTACATCCATCTTTAATGAGTCCCTCGCTACATCTGTGGTCCCCACCTCCTTCAAAAAATCCACCATCATCCCTGTCCCTAAGAACAGTAAACCCTCTTGCCTAAATGACTATCGTCCAGTGGCTCTCACGTCTATAGTCATGAAGGTCTTTGAGAGACTCATTAAAAACACCATTTGCGACTTCATTCCTGACACTTTGGACCCTCTTCAGTTTGCCTATCGTCCCAATAGATCGACTGAAGATGCCATCTCTCATGTCCTCCACTCCTCCTCACTCACATCGACAGCAAAAGTGGGAACTACGTAAGACTGCTATTTATTGACTATAGCTCAGCCTTTAACACCATAGTTCCCACCAAGCTAACCTCCAAACTCCTGGATCTCGGCCTGAATCCTTCTCTCTGCCACTGGATTGAGGACTTCCTCACTGGCAGGCCTCAGGTGGTGAGAATAGGCCAGTTCACCTCCACCTCCATCTCCTGAGTGTGGGAGCTCCACAGGGCTGTGTCCTGAGCCCCCTGCTCTACTCTCTCTACACACATGACTGTTTGTCCACACACAGCTCCACCTCTATCATCAAATTTGCTGATGATACTGTTGTCCTGGGCCTCATTTCCAACAACAATGAGGCGGCATACTTGGACGAGGTGGAGCATCTAACATCATGGTGCCAGGACAACTGTCTCTCTGAATGTTGGCAAGACCAAAGAAATGATTGTGGACTTCAGGAAGAGACAGCAACGGACATACTCCCCCTCATGATCAGCGGGTCACCAGTAGAGAGAGTGAGCAGCTTCAAGTACCTGGGAGTAAACATCTCCGAGGACCTGACCTGGACTGCTCACATTCAGACACAGGTGAAAAAAGCCAGGCAAAGACTGTACCACCTGCGCCAGCTGAGGAAATTCAGGGTTTCACCAGCTATCCTGAAAACTTTCTATTTAGGGGCGATAGAAAGTGTTTTAACTCAGTGCATCACAGCGTGGTATGGGAACAGCACCAGTCATGACCGCAAAGCCCTGCAAAGAGTAGTGCGCTTTATCCGAGCGTATCTCAGGGTCAGCTCTCCGCCTCTCTGCAGGACGTCTACACCAAACGCTGCAAAGGTAGAGCTACCAAGATCATCAAGGACTCTAATCACCCTGCAAACCCTCATTTCACGCTGCTACCATCTGGTAAGCGCTTCCGAAGCCTGATGGCCAAAACTGAGAGACTCAGGAGGAGCTTCTTCCCCAGGCCATCAGACTCCTGAACTCAGTCACTTAACGTCCACGTGACTTCACGTCAGGATAAACATCGATACACTGACATTGCACTGCACTTTCTGTTCTCGTTGTTACTGTGTAACAACCTGTCATAAACCTGTTTGCACATTATACTCTTTATACATTTGTTAACCACATATTTATAAGTCTACAGTTTACTCACTGCAAAGTCTACTTCAATTATTTTATTCCACTTTATCCTTATTTGTTACCTTTTTTTTTTCTCTTGACTTGATTATTTATAATTCTACAGATATAGACATATATAATTCTACAGATATAGACATACATATATATATATATATATATATATATATATATATATATATATATATATATATATATATATATATATATATATATATATATATATATAGATATATAGATATATAGATATATATATATATATATATATATAGATATATAGATATATAGATAGTACTTTTTTTTCCTATTTCTATTATAATTTCTTCCTTGTGTTTTTAACTGTGAATTTGCACTGTCCATGGAGCGGACCTGTTTACATTTCACTGCCGGTTGTATATTCTGTATATAACTGTGTATGTGACAAATAAAACTCTTGAATCTTGAATCTACTCTGTGCAAGTTAATACACAGAAAAAAAAAAATTGTTTGTCATGGTAATCTTTAATCAAAATCTGAAAAGTAACTTCCGGTCTGGAATGGCGTTCCCTTTCCGATGACGTCAGTTTGACGGCTTGGGTTTGAATATCCTTAAGCACTCCCCTCCAACCGTTAGTCTGCTATGAGTGAGAGACGGAGAGGAGGAGCGCTGACGTTAAACCCTGCCCTCTGTTCAATATTCACTTTCACTTGGAAATATACATCACAGCACTGAAGAAAATTCACTTGCTACTTCCGGTTAACTGGGACTTTAAATATGCTCAACTATGAAAGCTTTTTTTCCAAATGAAAAAGTGAATTTCTTTGTGATTTTAAAATACAGCTCACTTTCAGCAGTTGCTGTCTATGGGTCGCAACATTTCTTACAGATCTTTGTTTGCTGTACATCATATACAGATAAATTAGCACAGTAGGCCTACATTACATTTATTTGAATGCATTAATGAGAGAGTGATTGTGTGTGTGTGTGTGTGTGTGTGTGTGTGTGTGTGTGTGTGTGCGTGTGTGTGTGCGTGTGTGTGTGCGTGTATTAGTCATACCATGTCTAATAATTATGAAGCTGTGGTTTTTGGCTACTTCAAAGGTAGACAAATCTATGCTATAACAGTTGAGTTTCTAAGCTACTTTAGTGATAAATCACAGGACAGCACTGATGAGTCCTCTCTGTGCGATCTTCACGTGATGTGCAAGCTGTTGTCTGTATGAGTGTTCGTGTGTTACAGTGCAACAGCTAGGGCTGTGACGGTGGCAGTTTTCACCACCGCGGTGGTCTAGGTCTGTGCCGGTGAACGTGACATCCGCATTACCGCGGCGGCCGAATAGCACCAGCGATGGTCGGCCAAACAATTTTTTATTTTTGTATGTGAATGCTGTTTTACGTGAATATTATGACAGTAGTGAAGCACAACGCTTTATTTACAAACCACCCCCCCAACCACCGCCGGAAGTTGGTCCATTACCACCACGGCGGTAAAAAAAACTGCCACCGTCACAGCCCTAGCATCAGCGCATTAGTTCAACATAATGACACACATCCGCTGCTCTAAAATCGCTTGAATGTTCAAACGGGAAGAGCTTAAAACACATACAATTGACAAAGTTTTGTGAGGACTTAAGTCAAAGTGATCTGGCTTTGTGTATCAGCGCATGTAAGAACAGCGATTACCTTACCGGTATAAACTTACTGGTGTAAAACATGCAATTACCATAGTAATACTGAGCATCCAGATTGTATAAACAAAGATAACTGCTCCTGAATCTTTCCGTGTGCCTGCAAAACGGCACTTGATGTGACTGACGGGGCGGAGTCACGTGACTAAAACCGGAATAACCGACAAGGGAAAATTACGTCAGTTAGAGGTTCTGAACTTCGGTTTCGATTACTTTTCCATTGAACGTCCAGCCCTACCTTGAAGATTAGCCAAATTAGTCAGGTGACGTAGGACTGGCGTGACTTTCCAGCTCCTGCTGGATTTCATCCTCCGCACATAAGGTTAATAAAGCTAGAACCTCGCTGTCGGTCCATCAGTCGTATTTTTTAAATTCCATTGTTGATTCGAATAGCAAACAGCTCTTAGGCCAGGTGTCCACCAAAGCGTTTCTTCACGCGGCCGGCTGGCGTATTCCATTGTTTTCAATGGGAGCGCCGCATTTTTAGACTGAGCGTTCTGCATTTTTTTACCGGTCGCCAAGAGTTGAAGAATGACGACACCCAGCCGTCAAATCGCAGTGAAGGAGGGGCAGGGCAAATACAACACCGACCAACCACCACATTCTGCTTGTACAACATCAACAGCATAATAATTGATTTAAAACCAGAGCCAGTGTGAATACTTTACATCATATATTAATTTTGATATAGAAACAAAACAGGAACCAACTATCTGTGAAATGAGATACTAGTAACCCTTCCGTGGATATTCCGTATCATAGCAAGCAGTCTCAACTGAAAGAAACACTGCGCGGCCAAAAACACTCTCAAGCGCTCACAGCAAGGCGTTTTAAGCTGGCTAAAAATGCTTTGGTGGACACGCGGCCTTATTGCACGCACTGCAACAGACTTTTAAAAATGGTGGTTGAAATAAAATGGAGCGGAGTCAACCAATCAAAATGCTGCGTGAACTCAACCAATCAGCATGTTCAGCGCCCAAGTCCCACCCCCTAAAGTTCCTGAACTTCCAAGCAGGGACTTTCTGTGGTCGAAACACACCCGAAAGTCCCTAGTTCCTGGGGAAAGTTCCTGTGGTGGAAATGCGGCTATTAGGGTTGGGTACCGAACTCTGTACTTTTAAGGGCACCGATCGAATTATGTCGGTGCACCGAGTACCAATTCACATTAATTCAAATCGGTACCAAATTTCGGTACCTGAGAACACATCTGGTGATATAGACTAGTGTCTGTGAATATTAAACAGCAAAAAGACTAATTTAAATACGAATCCTGCATATCCTGCATGTTTGTGTGAATGAATGCCACTGACCTGCAGTTTATTTACCTCACACACACAGTTCCTGCACAGTTATTGATATATCCATAAAACCGGTACCGAATTTCCGGTACCCAACCCTTTGCTGAGGAAAACACGTTAAATTCATTGAACAGCACACGCATCTGTCAAAAGTATGACAGGCCAAGACGTGCTAAATGCTTATGCTTTTCTTTGAAGCACTTCTAAATATAAGGCATTATCATGTTTCAGACAACTTGGATCCTCCGCTATTTTCCATATGCATTTTCTCTATAGACGGTTTCATCGGACCCACGCGTGTTGCCACGGTTACGCGCATGGCCCGAAGTTAACTTCCGGTCTGTGTTTGTTTATCGGTCTGGCTAGTGGCTAGTATGGCGCACTACTCAGTAGAAACACATTTTTGACGTACTATTCTTGGATGACATGATATAAATATTAACGATCAAGTAGAGATCATATGACACCAGCGCAAAAACAGTGTGTGTGTCACCAAAAAGCCTTGAAAGCGTCATAAATATCCAAATATTCATCCACTGTATGTCTAATGTAACTTACTTTTTATTTATTTGCTTGTTATCAGAAATAATCTAGAGGTAACTTATTCTGGCTGCGTTTACACTTGGCATTAACATGCGATCATGTCAATCAGGACACAGCGCGTTTACGTTTGTTCACATTAAGTGGTCGCCATCTGGATAACTGATCGGATTTGGGTTTCCCGCAAAAGTTGGGTATGTAATGGGGCTTTATCATGGAGCGTAAAATCCTCTATTCTCTTTATCCTCTATTAATGGCAGTGCCCATAGAGCACAGGATTTTTGTGATGCAGTCACAATACAATCAATCTCAAATAGGGTATCTACAAGTTTAAGTTTCCCCAACACAAATCTTATATTATGAAACAAAGAAACAGTTATTCTGCGTTTATAATGCGTCTGTTATTCAGACACATTGCATGATTGAAAGGTGAGCGCACAAGCATTTATATAGGCTACTGTACAGAGAACGGCATTACACGGGTTAGTTAAAGGGTTAGTTCACCCACAAATGTAAATTCTGTCATTATTACTCACCCTCATGTCTATCCAAACCCATAAGACCTTCGTTCATCTTTGGGAACACAAATTAAGATATTTTTCTTCTTCTCTACTGTCTTACGGGTTGGGATCGACATGAGTAATTAATGACAGAATTTTCAGTTTTGGGTGAACTAACCTTTTAAGGGTTAATTAGTTAGTTAGTTAGTTAGTTAGTTAGTTTGTCGATTACACGACATATGATACATTTCAGTAAGTTGTAATGTATCCTCAACATACCATAAGATATTAATTCATGTTTATTCTTTAAGAATAGATGATCGTGTTCATTCGTGCCGCCGCTTTAACTGACGCGCCTATACAGTGATCAGTCACGTCACATTAAAGAGCGTCAAAGCGGCATTTATCATTTGAATTTTGTGATAAAATGGACTGAATACTTAATATGTTCGCGTGGGAACTCGGATTGAAGTGTGTTCTGTGCTTAAAACAAGCCGACTGTTAAAGATTGAATTCGGAACCGTTCGGTACACACGTGCACCGAACCAAAAGCCCTGCACCGAAGCGGTTCAGTGCGAATACATGTACCGTTACACCCCTAGTAATAAACATGCTGAAGCAATAAAAACATATAAATGAAGTTACTGTTGCACAATTAAAATGAAAAATGATAAAGCATAAGAAAGATAGCGCAGCCTCTGTTGTTATTGATTCTTTGTGGACGTCTACTGGAAGTTAAGTTCACAAATTTGCGCATGCGTAGTAACGTTCGTTTATGTTGCTGCCGTTGAAACAGTCTATAGAAATGTGTTATTCGCTACTGTAAAGTGACGTGACTGGCTGATGGTTTCCCGGGTACAGCGCACAGATGGGACTAATCGATAATCAAATTCATTGTCGAGTAATTATCAATAATAATCAATTTTATCAATTAGTTGTTTCAGTCCTAGTTTAGTTCACAGACCTAAAAGTGGAATAATATTACTGGGGTTGTTATATATGAATTTAAACAACACTATCTGGAAAAACAGCATAAAGTGTACAATAATATTCACCCATGCAGTAGAAGCAAAATGATTTTTCCCCTTCTACAGCTGATTAGAGACGAGCCAGTGGAGTGGGTCATCCCTATGACCCGGACTGTGGTGTTGACCGTTGTCCTGTCACACTGATAGTGGCCATGGGGGGTGGTGGAGGGAGTAAAGGCAGGCTGTGTGTGATCAGGTGCTGCTGTAATTGCCAAACTCAACCATGCTCATCCACACATGACCAGTGAATGCACAAACAGCAGCTCTCTGACTCTAACCCACAGCCACAACATTAATACTGCTCAAAACACACCTTTTCAGTATAACAGTTTTATTTTATTGGGCGAAAAGGCTAAATCCAAACAAAAGGCTCAACATTAAAAGCCATGCACCAAACATATACAGAACAGTAGCCTATAGTGGACCAGTGTAAGATTCCTTAACTTTTAAAAATAATTTTACACTCCTATGGCCAAAAAAAAAATAATAATAATAATAATAAATCACAATAATAATCTATTGCCTTACAAAGAAATAAAATACCATTTCTATAGCTATTCTATTTATTTTGGTTAAATAGTTTGCTTAATGCAAACAAGTATTTAGACATGGGTCAAAAATGATGGTGGTGGAGGACGAACACACACACACACACGCACACACACACACACACGCACACACACGCACACACACACACGCAGTACAAAATACTGTACACACACACACACACACACACACACACACACACACGCAGTACAAAATACTGTACACACACACACACACACACACACACACGCAGTACAAAATACTGTACACACACACACAATACAGTACACGCACAAAGTACCCTACCCAAAATACCCTTCTAAGACATTTTGAAGATCCAAAGTTGTATCTGTGAACATTAGTTAAAGCACTGTGAACTAACATGAACACAGATATTTTATTAACTAACATTATAGGTTATTGCTCTCTGTTAGTTCATATTAGTTAATGCATTAACAAATTAAACCTTATTGTAAAGTGATACCAAAAATCTATTGCCTAACAAATTTCTTTTTTTTTTTTTAAATCATAAAATAAAATAAAATAAAATAAAATAAAATACCTAAATAATGCAAATAAGTCATTGGACAGCATTACTACTACATTGCAACATATATAAAGAAAAAAAATGCATGTGACACTGATAAATAAAATTAAGTAGCCTCCACACTTTGTTATTTGAATCATAATAATAATAACGCATCAATGTACAAAGTACACTTTCGGCTTTAGTCACCTCTCGTGAAATTTGGTCACATATGTAAGTGATTTTCTCGCATTAGGGATGCACCGATGTATCGGCCGCCGATATTTATCGGCCGATTTCTGATCAATTTACAACCATCGGCATATGGGCTATAGCATGAAAAAGGCCGATATAACAAACCAAAGGTTTATTAATGAACTGCGTGAAGGCACTGAGCTGTATAATGTCTGCTGCATAATCCGAGATTATAATGTAATATTCCTGCTGCGCTGCTGTCTGCGGTTTAATGTTAATCAAACAACAAAATATTTGCTCACTACTCTTGACTAAATTAACTTTTGTAACTTTCATAAGGATTCATTTCTGCGATGCGGACAACACAGACAGAATACAGTCATAAAAACGGGATTTACTGCATAATGTCACGGAATTTGTCAAAGTTTTTATGATTAAATAAAACGTAGGTCAGTACACTTAAATCAAATAGCGATATATATGAATATACCGTTTATATATGAATACTGCATGTTTCTGTGTGTCTGTGTGAATGGTGCAGACGTGCGGACCGGTTTCATTTCACACACACACACACACACACACACACACACACACACACACACACACACACACAGGAACTCGAATATCTTCACGGCAACCCGTCAAAATAAAAGTTTAGTTCAAGTAATTGTGACAGGACTAATGTTGTAGCCTATAGTAGAATTTAGCTATGTCTCAATATAATAATAATATATGCATTTAACTTATACAGTGAAGAATATGCATGTTATTTAACATTAAACCTACTTAAAAAGCACTGTTTATTTCATATGTATTTTGTTCTGTTGTATTTATATATTTATGTTGGCCTGCTGAATGTAAAATTATCCAGTCTATGTTCATTAGAAATTATTTGATAATGCAGCAATAAACTAGCTAGCAGGCTATAAGTTAAAGTCCTCATGAAATCAAACATTGATCTTATTTACTTTGTTAGCACACATTACAGGTCTTAGGGTGAACAATTAATCCATGCAAGTTAATACACAGAAGGAAAAAAGTTTGCCGTTTGGTAATCTTTAAACAAAAATTACTTCCGGTCTGGAATGGCGTTCCCTTTCCGATGACGTCAGTTTGACGGCTTGGGTTTGAATATCCTTAACCACTCCCCTCCAACCGTTAGTCTGCTATGAGCGAGAGACGGAGAGGAGGAGCGCTGACGTTAAACCCTGCCCTCTGTTCAATATTCACTTTCACTTGGAAATACGTCACAGCACTGAAATAAAATCAGCTGCAACTTCTGGTTCACTGGGACTTATGTTTTTTTTTGTTTACTTTGCTGATTTAAAACATGATCAAAACACTCTATTTTAACGACAACATTTCAAATAAGAGGACAAATATCGGTATCGGACAATAATTGTTTGTTAAAATCGGTATCGGCCCCAAAAAATCCTATCAGTGCATCCCTAACTCGCATTGTAGAGGGTTGAATAATTGAAATAAACTGATTAGCTGAATATGAAAAATGTAGCTGTCAAATAGTATAAATATTAATTGTTTCCAAACATAATGGCAGTCCATGCCCTTTGGAAAAAAATCACCAATTTTGACATGCTTGATCATTATTTTTAAAATCCTGTTGGGTGCTGCAATGGGTGCAGAAATTACACCTTTTACCTTTAACTTTAGCTAATATTGGAGTCATTTAATGAGTCATTAAGCTACATTATTATTGCAAACATTATTTGGCCAACGCATTAAAACACCAGCTCCTTTAGTGGGCAAAAGGGCACTGGTGAAGGTTTTGCTTGAGCAGATTTTTGTCTGTATGTGATTCATTAACTAGGACTGAAATGTACCATTATACAACACATGATCATATTTAATAGTACAAGCAACCAAACAAATAAATAACAGAAACGGAGAATTAAAAATTAAGAAAAATAAATAAATAAAATCAGGCTACTAATGGCCCATCTCTGTAGCGCCATTATCACTCATCCTCACTTCCTGTCCACACAGGAAGCAGCCTGTGAGAGGAAATTCTTTCTTTTATGAAAACACTGGACAATGTCACACTGCAGCTGGGTGATAGTATGGAGATCCTAATAACAGCTGATGGCAAAACAGACCGGTTTCATCGGCTTTGAATACACCGACCACAAAAACACATTAGGAAGTCACAGACAGCATCCTCTGACCTCTGACCTCTGCTTATTTGTCTTGACACTGAACCAGAAATGAGTCAGCGGGAAAAGCACTGATCATATTAATGATCATGACTGTTTATATAAAGACAGCTTGCAGTAAAAAAGATATTTAAAAAAAATAGGATGCTCCGATGCCGAAGTTTAAAAGGTGAAACAAAGTACAAGTACAGAGATTTCACATTTCTCAAAACCCAGTGAGCTAACTAGACTGCAATTTTGGGCTTCATAGGCAGGTTCTGAATCAGTCTTCACACGATGGTGCCCAAAATGCTGCCTGCTCATCAGATTACCACGGAACAACTATGGTCCGTTTAACCCCTAATAACATGCCATATTTGGTATTAAGAAAGGGTCCGTTAGTGATTGTGATTTCAACTTCAGTGAAAGTTTTGCAATAGAGTGGTGCAGGTATGATGGCACTTTGTGGGCCACACTGCACTGGTTCCAAAAGGGTTTTCCCATAGGCTTTTGGATTATCGCAAAAAACAAGCTCTGTGATCAACAAAAGTGTATGATACTTACATGTTTTGTCAAAGTTGTACATGTTTTATCAAGATAATTATCACAGATGATCGCAACTTTTATGAATTCTGAAGCCTAAATGCAGTCGGCAGAAGTAAAAAGCTAAAGATGTCACCATGACACGGCCCCACAAATTCAACGTCACCATCACTAAGCTTCCGAAAACTCTTTCAGCTTTTATCTCAGAACGTTTGACGAGTTAAGGTCTCTACACACCGGGACGAATATCACGCTCGCTTACCGCCAGCGCTTTTCGAGACGTTTTTCGGCACGTCTTGAGTGTTCACACCCAAACAATTTTCACTGGCGATGCGCCAAGTGAACGTGCAAAACAGTAGATGGCACTCCCAGTACACAAGGTGGTGCTGCGGCATTTTATGCTTCTGACACTCGCTTGTCACACAGAAGAAAAAGAGAGACAGTATTTACGTGCGTGCCAAAACCATTCACACACTTTTTGCTAACTGGCAAGCCGCATTAGCAGCTCATCTTCTTCTTTGTCTACTTACAATACTTCTTCGTCGTATCAATGTGTGCTCGGCAAGACCGTTCTGTGCTTGAGCGCCGCCAAGTGGTGTTTTACTGTAACTTCAGAAGCTCCAGGCACATGAACAAAAGCGCAGATCTCATTGGTCGGACAATTTTTAACACGCCGCGTCAAAACAAAAAAACTAACCCAAGCTTTGTTTAGTCACGAGGCGTTAAACGTCGCGATAAACGTGCGCGAAAATCATCCCGGTGTGAACAGGCCTTTAGACTAGTTTATAGGAGCACAATTATGAGCATAATGTAAAAGCGGACTGAGGTTACCTGTTCGGCTGATGATGTTTAATGCCCCCAACAGCCTCTGTAGTCCCATTAGTCTCTTGTGGGCAAACCGCCTTTTTCAAGACACGCAACAGCTTAAAAAAAAAACACGAGTGGGGTAATACTAGGGGTGGGACGAGATCTCGTGAGACTAAAATGTGACAAGATTTCTTGTCGAGGTGAAAAGCTGTCTCGCGTCATATTGTCATGACGGAGTGTGAGGGTGAAGTTAGGATAGAATGTTACCGCTACGTTTACATTACGCCTCCACTATAGTTTTGATTTTTACAGAAATAAAGAATTTAATTCAGGTGGATAACGGTCGTTTCAATTCCATCAGCTCGTCCAGTACGAGCTGTTCAAGCCGTACATGGTGCGCAGCACTGATCACTGATCGCATGACGAGAAGACTGACAGGGCCGTGGCGGAGGATTCATTGCGCAACAGAAGCATCAGATGCGCATTCAGCCCCACCGCTCCCTATTCACAGAGTATGCATGATCGTGAAATTGAAAGTTAAAGTAAACGCGATTTCAGTTAAGTTACCGCTGTTTGAAAGCGGCTCCCTGAGGCATGCGAACATCTCTCAATACGAAAGCTATCTGTGTAGTTGTAACCATCTCTTAGCTCTGTATCATGCTTGAGGAAAGAATTTGGTCTCTATTTGCACTTTGAATATTGAGAATAGTGAGCACTTTGATTATGGTTGCACTTATTGTTTGCACTTGATCTATGATCAATGTGTGGGAAGGAGTTCAGCTAGGAGGTCAAAAGGTGTAGAAGCTCATAAATAATGTGCAGTTCTAAGGTCTGAAGAGACGATCGGAAAAAAAGAAGCCAGTCAGTTGAGTTTGTGCAAAACCTTTACAGTGCTTGTTGTCTTTTACTGCATATGATAATCCATATTCATAAAGAAGAACTGAAATGACATTCATCACAAGATGATGAGTTAAAACATTTCAAATGCACCTGCAAACAAATTTTCTAGTCATGTATTTCATCAATTAGGATTTCTTAAAAATACTATTTAAAAATCTTGACTTGTTCTCATTAACCCAATCTCGTGTCTCGTCTCGTGAGATAAGTGTCTCGTCACACCCCTAGGTAATACTGATGTATTTTATGTCGTAGAATAAAAAGTGAAAGTGTTTTGAGCTTGTGTGCACCACAGACCTTATTTCAGCCATTTAAACAAAATCCCCTTCAAAAAACCCATTGACTTCAGGACGACGAGGGAACCAGAAGTACTAAAATGCTAACTCACTTCCGTATTTTGGCCTACAAAGTGATGTCATACCTGCACCACTCTATTAAATGGCGGCAAAGACTGTCTTTATAAGCGAGTCAGTAGCAAATACTTTTATATTGAAAGGGACTGAAACAAGGATGTAAACAAGGATTTATTTATTTTTTTACTTTAAACAACACCTCATAAGATGCAATATACAAATGCATTGGCCAGCGCTGTCATAGGAATTCCCCTTAACTGTTAAAAGGACAAAGACAAACATATTGCTTTCCTCAGGACATTCAAACTGATTATGAATATAAGACTGGCCATGAAAAATATCAGCCAGATGTAGATAATGCACTCGCTTAGTAGAGCTCTTTCTCTCATAATACTCTACATAACACAACAAGCTTCAATGAAGCAACTCTTCGTTACTGTGTCTTCGTTACTAGTTTTAAAGTGACGTTTTATGATTGTTAATGGAGGCTTGGGCTCAACTGTTAAACTGTCAACTTGAGATTTGAATCCGTGGCAGAAGGAAGTAGTTCTGCATAAAAGAGGGTTTTAAATGACGTTGTTGTTTCTTACTCCTTTACACACTTGTGCGGTCGAACTGTTGTAAAAACGCGATATCACACTTGAGCCGTGCAATATGGCTCTATATCAGCACAGCTGTGAGTGTCTACGGCGGGATCACAGCCGTGCTGATATAGAGCCATATTGCATGGCTACAGTGTGATATTGCTCATAGAATTCCAGCATATTTTCTTATGTAATATAAATATATACAATGGTGGCCAAAAGTGATGTCTGGTAGGGATATTTGTTTTTAATGACCCTACAAGTTCGATTAAACCACTAAAATATGAGGAAAATATTTTATATTATATATATGAGGGCAGAACAAAATACTAAACTTGGTTAAGGTATTTATCTGACAAAATTATTATGCAAAAAAAGGCAAACTACAGCTACAGGTTCTACTTTACTATGCAAAAAAACAAACAAAAAGCTCACAGAAAAATGCATAAATTGACTACCATCAGTTTTGTTGGTTCTCTCCTGTTTTAGGCATGTGTAATAATTACTTTGTATGACAGCCTATATATATATATATATATATATATATATATATATATATATATATATATATAATTTATATATAACGCACATGACAGGCTGTCAGGTCTATTTTTTTTTTTTTACATATTCTACATAAATTCAGACACATATCCTTGTAGTATATATATATATATATATATATATATATATATATATATATATATATATATATATATGTGTGTGTGTGTGTGTGTGTGTGTGTGTGTGTGTGTGTCATGTCTGCTGTTTATATTTTCTGCATATATTCACACATGTATGAATGTAATGTCTGCTGTTTATATTTTCTGCATATATTCACACATGTATGAATGTAATGTCTGCTGTTTATATTTTCTGCATATTTATATTTTCTTATATTTTCTGCATATATTCACACATGTATGAATGTAATGTCTGCTGTTTATACATTTGGTATATTCACACAAAACAGCCTGTCAGGTCTGTTGTTGATGTAGCAAGATAAGCTAGCTACCGCTAATCATTCAATCCATACATTATCGATCACAAATGGAGTAACACGCACATTACAGCCCTTGTTTCACATTCAAACACCCATCTGAACATCTCTGTGGCATTTAAACCCAGAACCCGCAGATTTAGTGAGGGTAAATCCGCGGTGTAGGGAATATGCCTCTGAATGTGCGGGTCCTGTCAGAGTCTCACTCACCTAACAGCGCGCGCAGATGCTTCAGGCGCGTGAAAACGTCCTTCTTTGGGTCCAGAACTTTCTGTGTAGATTTCTTGACGTCTCCATAACCCCTTCGAGTGAACATTCCGCTGTAAAAGGCGATTTTGTAGCCGGTTTTACCTTCCTTTCACCATTCAGACCTGTGTGTCTCTGTGTGTGTGTGTGAAGAACAGCAGCTGCCTGACTGACTGACCGACCGACCGACTACAGGGCGCCAGATCCGCTGAAAAAACTCCCCCTGTGAGGACAACGTGCGACACGACAAGTGAGCGAAATAAACAGACACATTTCTAGCTAAATATCTCCAGGCTTTCTGTGGGTACGGATGGCCATGTCTTGTCAAAACAAAGGTTTAATCTACGAAAAATATAACATATCTTATCCACATGCAGTAGTTAATTATGTAATGTATTATAATATACATCCATAGGCGTGCACTGAGGTGTATTTACATGATATTTTATACACAAACATATATAGGGTATTTTTGAAAATATGGCAACACGTTTCGCCGTTGTGGGTGTGTAAATACGGAAGCACACCAACAGATACACCACCTCGTTATTATTATTATTATTATTATTATTATTATTATTATTATTATTATTATTATTACTACTACTACTACTAAACTAATAATAATAATAATACTCTTTACCTGGCAAAAAAAACAACAACCATTTAAACATTTGTCATATTTGGCTATTTCCATAAAATTAGCCAGACAGTTTAAGTCCTAATATTATGCGCCATTATTTTTAAACATTTCAATATCTTCCCTGATAAAAGATATGATTGCATCCCGTACGTCATGACGTAGCCCACGGGTTCATATTGGTTCATCTATAGCAGGTGCACGCAGACCCTAATGGTAGATTATACTAGCGCGCCATCTGGGGGTCGATTTTGGCATTGCCTTCACCTGCTGCTATTACTGCGCATGTGCCCCACCACTCACTGGCGGTTCACTAACATAGAGTCAGCATTTATTTATTTAATATTAGACCATACATGTATAAAATGAGACATTTGATAACGAATGTGTTTTTGAAAATGTTAATTAAATCTGTCAAAATTGTCTTATACAAATAAAGGCCTTAACAGAAGCTTGTACAACACACTTTTTTTTTTTTTCTAAAACACACACACACACACACACACACACACACACAAGCTGTGTAATTCACAACATTTATTAAAATGATAAATACGTTAAAACAAAATGAACTACCACTAAAGCCATACAATGACCATGGGAACCTCTAAAATGTTTGTTTTTACTTGAAGAGTGTGTAAAATAAAGTGTTAGCTACTGAATTCTGTTAATTTATTTTCCAGTTAATTGTCAAAATGCATTAATTTACACAGAAACTGCCTGAAACAATGGTCTATTGTGTAATACAAAAATATTTAAAGAACCCTTTGTGCCATAAAGGTCATGTAAGATTCGTGTTTAACAGGTTATTTGCATTTTTTTCTAGTGATAAAGTATGTTTTTTAAATTCATAACATTTTGATTTAAAAATTAATTATAACAGAATTAACTAATGAAAATAAATCCATAAAATGATCACATGATGGAACACCTGAAAGGTTCTGTGAAGAATTTCTTCTAAGACTGTGCTCTTTACGAGAATAGTGCAATGGGACTTCTAATGACCACAGAGAGTCAGGACTTCGGTTTAACATCTCATCCAAAGGACGGTGCTTGTAACAGTATAGTGTCCCATCACTATACTGGGGTGTTAAGACCCACACAGACCACAGGGTGAGCGCCCCCTACTGGCCTCACTAACACCTCAACCAGCAGAAACCTATCCCAGGGTGTCTCCCATCCAGATACTGACCAGCCTTAACCCTGCTTAGCTACAGTGGGCAACCAGTCTTGGGCTACAGGGTGATATGGCTGTGGCCATGTGTTTGTTGCTGGCCGGGGATCTGTGTCCCTCTGTGTCCATCGCACAGTTGAAGGGCGTCGGGTCAGAGCAGAGCTTTCTCTATTGCTGGCACACACTATCAGCTGCCAATCACTTCAGCTGTGCACTGAAATCTCATCAGGCCTATCATACACCGGGAGCAATGCAGCGCCAGGCATGACGCAACTGTTTTTTGCTACTTTCTCATTTTCACATCCAGCACCACGTTGGTTAAATAGCAAATACACTCGCGCCCTTCTGTTCGCCTATGCTGGTCTGAAGACGAGGTGTGTTCAGGCGCATTGTTGGCGCATTGCTATTTTGAGGAACTGAAAGCGACTGTGCCATTGACCAACAAAAACCTGCTCTAAAGTCAATAGTGCAGCATTTTTTTGTGTCATTTAAAGGCCGTGTTAGTTACACAATGCACGTACAGCACAGCACAGACACAGCGCAGCAGCACAGACACATTTTTAAATATAAAAAATAAAAGGATTCCTCTGGAGAAGTGTTCAGTCTTTCCACTTGCAAATTCCTCCATGTAAGTAGTGAATCCGCCATGGTGCGAGCGCAGCTGGCTTTTAAAGGGAATGGGAGATGAGACTCTGATTGGTTTATTGCACGTTACGCCCAGAACACACCCATGACTCATTAAGACACAAATATCTCCTGTGGTGTAAGTGAGCTAAAGGTTTTGCTGAGCCATGTTAACTTAAAATCAGATTCCCTGTGATATTAACTGATATTTTAAATCAGTTTGTTGCAAATTGATGAATGTTGTCAGATGATGTACAGTAACAGTGTGTTTGTTTCTGTGTGCATTAAGAGCAGTTATATTGACCATTGTTCACAATTACAATAGAGGCAAAAGCAGCTATTTTGAAGAGTGTTGGGAACCGAACAGTTGCTGGTCCACATTGACTTTCATGAAAGAAAAAATACTCTGGAAGTCAGTGGGGACCAGAAACTGTTTGGTTACCAACATTCGGCAACACTTTATTTTACAGTGTCCTTGTTACATATATGTTACCAACAGTAAATTGTTCATAATTACATGCAACTAACCCTCAACCAAACCCTATAGTAAGTACATGTAGCTAATTATTATTACTCAGTACTTAAATATATAATTGCATTGTAACAATGACACTGTAAAATAAAGTGTAACCCAACTTTCTTCAAAATATCTTCTTTTGAAGTCAACAGAAGATCGTTTTATATTAATTTAGGCTTTTAAACATTGATCAGTGAAAATAAGCAGAAGCTCGAGTTCAGCTTTGTGCACGAGAACGTGAGCTTCCGTTTACCATGTGTGCGATGATCGCTTTATATGATGAAGAGATTTTTAATTTAGGCTTTTATTCACATATAAACATTCATCAAGTCTCATCAGAAAACTTGGACTAAACCGCTCAGTTTATATGGATTCGTTTTACGATCTCAACATTCTTCCAAATATCTTCTTTTGAGTTCAGCAGTAGAAAAAAACCTGAGGGTAAATATAAAAAATGATGACAGAATTTTTATTTTTGGGTGAACTTTCCCTGTAAATGTCACCTTCACTGATGTGACCTATAGGCCTACTAAATGCTAATTCAGGGGTGAGCATGGGAGGTGAGAATATGTATGCAGTTTTAATTGTCCGGATTAAACCAGATAACAGCATTTTTCAGAATTAACTACAGAAATTAAAAATTAATTAAAAGTGAACACATTCAGTCACGACACAGCCGTGCATTGATAAAGTCAGACAGCAGGTGGCGTCTTTGAGACACCTGAAAGAACACATGCTCGCAACCTGTTTAGAATAAAACAACAGCACTTTTTTAAAATTAAGATTTCAGAATTGTTTTGGAACAGTTGTTGGAATTGTTTTGTGTCCATATGTTCAATCACAACTTAACCTGTTTGCTATTTTACCTGTTGAACAAATTAAATTAAGCTGTTGTTTATGCATTTGGCAGACGCTTTTATCCAAAGCGACTTGAAGGTACACATTTGCTTTCCCTGGGAATCGAACCCATGACCTTGGCGTTGCTAGCGCCACGCTCTTATTGTTTGAGCTACAGGAAACACACATAAACATACATGGTTAATGCTTAAATTATAAATTATTTTTATAAATTATAAATGGTTATTGGATGTGACCCTGGACCACAAAACCAGTCATATGGGTATTTTTTTATTATTTATTTTTTTATTTATCATTGAATTTTATTTATCATTATCTACACTGATGTATGGTTTGTTAGGATAGGACAGTATTTGGCCGAGATACAACTATTTAAAAATCTGGAATTTGAGGGTGCAAATAAATCGAAATATTGAGAAAATCGCCTTTAAAATTGTCCAAATGAAGTCCTTAGCAACGCATATTACTACTAATAAAAATATGTTTTTGATATATTTACGGTAGGAATTTTACAAAATATCTTCATGGAACATGATCTTTACTTAATATCCTAATGATTTTTGGCATAAAATAAAAATAATAATATAATAATTTTGACCCATACAATGTATTGTTGGCTATTGCCACAAATATCCCCGTTATGATGGTTTTGTGGTCCAGGGTCGTCCATTTTGAAATCTTGAATAATCACTTGCCTGAATATTGATAAAAGTGTAAATGAAGGCAAATGTTGTCAGATGATGTCCAGTAACAGTGTGTCATTTGTTTGTTTCTGTGTGCATAAAGAGAAATCATATTGACCATTGTTCACAATTACAATAGAGAGTGAAACAATAGCACTTTTTTTTTTAAATTGGTAAACATTTCAAATGGTCTTGGAACAATAGCTGGAATATGTTCAATCACAACTTAACCTGTAGACTATTTTACCTGTTGACCAAATGCAATTAAGTCGTTGTTTATGCATGTTACATTTACATTTATGCATTCAGCAAAAGAGGAGCAAACGCAATTCGCCAAGAGCCAATATTCCTAATACAATGCCAGGCTAAACAGACAACTAGATTAGCATGCAAGCCAGAGAAGAGACGAAATACAGGCTATTTGCATGAGCAACAGATCTCTGTAAACTGTGGAATAAATCAGCAACTGTGTTGTTAGTAATAATAGCCTACGTAACGCACAACAAGTGTTTAAATGTAACAGATCTGTCACTGTGGAAGGAAACTATTCTCACAGGATATCTGGAAAAACAAGGCCACAGGGTGGCGAGATGACTCCACGAAAAAAAACACTGCTTCAGCTTTACAAAACACATTAATGGAAGGCTTGAAAGCACTTGTCTCTACTAAATTCACATGAAGAGCTTGCAAATACTTGACTTTTGTCTTTGTGTGGTTATGTTTTCTCCTTGATGTGAATCAAAGTGTCATTAAAAGTAAACGTATCCGATTAAGATTAAAGGAGAGCTCGGGGCTATATTATTATTCCTAAATGTACAGTCTGCTTGTAAATGCATTTTCAGGCAGTGGAAGATTCCTGGATTCTTGAGCAAAGCAATGATGCTGATTGACTTTAGTCTTACACATTTATTCCCCAGGCCTATGCATTCATTAATGTTTTTATCTTTATAGCTTTATCTGCAATGCTTTAGTTCTGTGCAAACCACTCAAAGCAGAGCAAAAAATAAAAAATAAAATAAATGAAATAATAAAAATAGGGCTAATAATAGTGTGCAATCGAATAAATACCTCAAACAAATATAAATGTATATAACGCATTAACTTTTCACGCTCATTAAATATTATCCTCGTTTGTCCTCCAGAGGGCGTTTTCAAGTACGTTTCTAGCAATACAAAGACATGTAAGTTCTGTTTGAGTTTGCTGATCATGTCCTAACACGTTGAACATCTCTTTAATCAAAGTTATATCCCAATACAGCAATACATTTGAAGTGTAGGCCTGTTTTTGCATTGCAAAATTTTAAAGGATGCACTTCTAATTATTATCATAGATTCAAAGGCACAGTTAAACACGTAGGAAGGCTAAAAGGTAGGCTACATTTAAAGTATCAAATTAAAAGTCTTTATTTATTGTAAACTAAAATTCATTCATTAAGACTTCTATGTGCCTACTTATAAAGCCATGCACACAATTAATTAAAAAGCTCTGTCCCAAAACACAAGATGTATCTGAGCAGATAATCTACTGTGAAATTAATAAGCATTAGCGGGGAACTCTTATAATGGGGAGAAGGTGTTTTTGGTCATATGCATGGCAGGGGTCTCTGTGTTGAATGTGTAATAAAAACCACACCGCAAATAGATCTTCAGTTTTTCTTACTCTATAATCTGATTCCAATTAAATTTGTCATCAGACACTTTGGAAACGAGATAGTAGGCGTGTGATCCAAACATCTCTGTCATAATTGAGTTTGGTTAAACGTAGCGTTACCTGCCCTGTGACCATCACTTAGCTTTTAAAGGTTTGAACCGTACATCAGTTAAACTGCGAAGTAATTTCTCTCTTCATTTATTCATCTCAGAAAATAACAGACCAGCAGCCTCGCATTTCAAATAGTATTATTCATCTGACAAACAGATTGTAGTTTTCGACGAGACTGCTTGAAATTTGTCGTCCTTCAACATGTGGCAGTTATCAGTCACAAGAGACTTTCAAGTTTTCATTTTCTTTACTGTGTGCTTTTTAACAACTCAACATGTGGTGGGAACTCACTGGTTTGATTCAGTCAAGACACACACAAAACAAATACAAACATCCTAATGTGTGCACATATTTTTGTTAATAAACTTAGACACAGTCAAGAACAGAAATCAGCAGCTCTGATTTGCTCAGAAATCTAGCCATGAAGGCCTCATCATCACTGCTCTGGTGCCATCTTGAATTTGTAACACAATCACTTCCCGCTATCTCTTCACCCCCCGTATCCTCCATACTGTTCCTCCACCACTGATTGGTGCATTGGCAGTTTGAATACTAATGCCTGCTGTGTCCACCTGACCCATGCATGTATGAGATCCCAATGGCTTCAACAGCGGAGAACATAGTAGTATTTTACAATCCATTAACAGCGACTCCTCTCTTGCAGGCATGCACTGTAAATAAAGTTTAACAAGTAAATAAAACAGATTAGTGCAGTACTTTTTACAGGAAAATACTACTTCAATTTCTCTACTTCTAAATTTCACATGCATTTACTAACAATTTAAGAGGGAACTTCTTTTCATTGTACGTTACATGGAAAAAATTCATGTACAACCAAACTACGATTAATATTAGAATATGATTTATGTAATCACCTTAACCAGATTACTCCAACTTGCTGGCATGTGCTTGTATTAACTGCATTCATTTTGAATTTTGGGAACATCCACTGTCACAGAATATGCACGTCCAAATGACAGCAAGGGATGAGAATGTCCAAATGAGCTTTTTTTTTTTTTTTTTTTTTAAACAAAATGAACACAAATCAGTACAGATGACTGAAAGCATCAAAACAGTCCCATGACCTACATTTTCCTCATTGTCAGAGGCATGAATGAGAATTATTGAGTTAATCACAGCACTGCTGATTTATTAAAAGAATCAATAAACACCAAAAGCAAGAAAATTACTGGGGGGAATCATGCGATTCTTTGTTAATTCGGAATATGCTCATCGCACAAGAATATTACAATAGGTGTAAAGCATTATTGAAAAAAAAAAAGAAAAAAAAAAGCCTCAAGGAATTTACAGCTTAATTGGGAAATTATGTGGATGCAAAAATGGTCACTCATTTATGGCATTATTATCATTTTCATTAGATTCTTTTGCATCATTGTGCAATGCCATTATCCAATTTGGCTTCCCATATTTTCTTGGTCCATGTCAACAAAAACCTAAAGATTTAAGTGGCTCTTTAGGGACCTATTTGGATGGCTAAGAACAACAGTCTTTTCAGACTCGGATTAACCTTGTTACCCCAGTAAGTTTTATTGCTAGTTTTTTAAGGGATTGTTGTCAAACTTGCAGCCACAGGGGTGTGAAATAACAAGCACCAGTGGGATTTCAGACAGGCCATCATCACACAAACACACAACCAGCCAGTCCAGAGTTTAGCTTCTCTCAGTTAAAAAAACCCCCAGTCACTTCAGTGAATTATTTTTTTATGTTGACTCAAAATGCTAGAGAGCTCAGCATCATCATTATCTTTCCTTTCCCCCACATCTCTGACTGAGCTTGGCGATCTACCTCCTTTTTTAGGTTTGTTTTATTAGTATCTTCTTGTCGGTGAAAGGCACGGTTTATCACCGCTATCGTATACGCAGGGCGGATGGCCGTGAAGACAAAGGGCTTCTTTTCTGATGTGCCGACAGAAAATCGATAGCCTGCTTTCCCACGGATGGCTAATTAACGAAGCACTTATGTCATTTTGGTTCACAGGAAGTGGCTTTATGTAAGACGATTGTATCGGTTTGAATGCATGAGACACTGAACTACAGATTAAAGTGTCAAGAGGTGAGAAGTAAAC
>CM031959.1:24499522-24530139 GCA_018749465.1 Paracanthobrama guichenoti
AAATTTGTTTCTGCCACTGAAAAAAAAAAAAAAAAAAAAAAAAAAAAATTGTAATTGTGACTTTTTATCTCACAATTCTGACTTTTTCTTGTGTGCAATTACGAGGAAAAAGAAGTTTATATTACATAAAAAATTGCAAGTTTGTCACAAATCTGACTTTATAACTCAATTTTGAGTTTATATCACACAATTCTGACTTTATATCTTGCAAATTTGACTTTACAACTCAATTTCAAGTTTATATAGCGTAATTCTGACTTTACATCTCATAAATTTGACTTTATAACTCAATTTTGGTTTTATATCATGCAATTCTGACTATATCTCACAATTGTGAGTTTATATCACACAATTCTGACTTTATAACTGTAGTGAGTTAGCACAAGGGAAATATTAATAATTATTCATAACTCATGATTATTCATTATGATTAATTATATTTGAATCAGTTAATGATATTAGTTTGATGTAGCTACATTAACATTACAATGAATCAATCACTTCATCCTGTGAACACTTAGTATTGATTATTAATTAATTCTAAGAGAAGGGTATTTTCATGGCCACAGAAAAATAATTCTTCCAGCTCTTAGAGAGTGTAACAAAATCAATCATTAAGTGACAATTTGTTTGCAGTCAGAACAAGATATGTATTGTGCACAATTTTTATTAACTAAATCCTGAACACAACTAAACTAACAGAAACACAAATCACACATACATGGGTAAGATGGAAAGTTAAAGTGGTTGAAGAACCAGATCAGTACAGATGAATGAAGCTATGAAAAACACTTCTGAACCATCAGTTATGACTGCAAGATCGTTTGTTTGAACAAAAGAAATTCTTTTTAAAGGGCTATAGGTTTTTCCTATGGCATCGCTCTCTCACATTCTTTCAAGCAAAAACTGCCTTATCAGTTGGTATCCATGGTAACTGAGGCCCTTCTGAGTGGTATGTCAGGGGATGGTTCTAAAGACCCCAGAGCGAGTTTTAAAGATTATTTGTTAAATATAACAAATAATTATGTCTGATTGTCTCAGTCGTTACATAACTCAAAATTGCAAGTTTATATCACAATATACTGACTTTATATCTCAAAATTCTGACTTTATATCTCAAAATTCTGACTTTATATCTCAAAATTATCTGACTTTATATCTCACAATTCTGACTTTATATCTCACAATTCTGACTTTATATCTCAAAATTCTGACTTTATATCTCAATTCTGACTTTATATCTCACAATTCTGACTTTATATCTCAAAATTCTGACTTTATATCTCACAATTCTGACTTTATATCTCAAAATTCTGACTTTATATCTCACAATTCTGACTTTATATCTCAAAATTCTGACTTTCTATCTCAATTCTGACTTTCTATCTCAATTCTGACTTTATAACTCACAATTCTGACTTTATATCTCAATCCTGACTTTATATCACACAATTCTGACTTTATATCTCAATTCTGACTTTATATCTCAATTCTGACTTTATATCACACAATTCTGACTTTCTATCTCAATTCTGACTTTATATCTCAATTCTGACTTTATATCTCACAATTCTGACTTTATATCTCAATTCTGACTTTATATCTCTCAATTCTGACTTTATATCTCAATTCTGACTTTATATCTCTCAATTCTGACTTTTATATCACTCAATTCTGACTTTATATCTCTCAATTCTGACTTTATATCACTCAATTCTGACTTTATATCACCAATTCTCAATTCTGACTTTATATATCACAATTCAGACTTTATATCTCTCAATTCTGACTTTATATCTCAAAATTCTGACTTTCTATCTCAATTCTGACTTTATATCTCACAATTCTGACTTTATATCTCAAAATTCTGACTTTATATCTCAATTCTGACTTTATATCTCACAATTCTGACTTTATATCTCAAAATTCTGACTTTATATCTCACAATTCTGACTTTATATCTCAATTCTGACTTAATAACTCACAATTCTGACTTTATATCTCAAAATTCTGACTTTCTATCTCAATTCTGACTTTCTATCTCAATTCTGACTTTATAACTCACAATTCTGACTTTATATCTCAATCCTGACTTTATATCACACAATTCTGACTTTATATCTCAAAATTCTGACTTTATATCTCACAATTCTGACTTTATATCTCAAAATTCTGACTTTATATCTCACAATTCTGACTTTATATCTCAATTCTGATTTAATAACTCACAATTCTGACTTTATATCTCAAAATTCTGACTTTATAACTCACAATTCTGACTTTCTATCTCAATTCTGACTTTATAACTCACAATTCTGACTTTATATCTCAATCCTGACTTTATATCACACAATTCTGACTTTATATCTCAATTCTGACTTTATATCTCAAAATTCTGACTTTATATCTCACAATTCTGACTTTATATCTCAATTCTGATTTAATAACTCACAATTCTGACTTTATATCTCAAAATTCTGACTTTCTATCTCAATTCTGACTTTCTATCTCAATTCTGACTTTATAACTCACAATTCTGACTTTATATCTCAATCCTGACTTTATATCACACAATTCTGACTTTATATCTCAATTCTGACTTTATATCTCAATTCTGACTTTATATCACACAATTCTGACTTTCTATCTCAATTCTGACTTTATATCTCAATTCTGACTTTATATCTCACAATTCTGACTTTATATCTCAATTCTGACTTTATATCTCTCAATTCTGACTTTATATCTCAATTCTGACTTTATATCTCTCAATTCTGACTTTATATCACTCAATTCTGACTTTATATCTCAATTCTGACTTTATATCACTCAATTCTGACTTTATATCACTCAATTCTGACTTTATATATCACAATTCAGACTTTATATCTCTCAATTCTGACTTTATATCTCAAAATTCTGACTTTCTATCTCAATTCTGACTTTATATCTCACAATTCTGACTTTATATCTCAAAATTCTGACTTTATATCTCAATTCTGACTTTATATCTCTCAATTCTGACTTTATATCTCAAAATTCTGACTTTATATCTCACAATTCTGACTTTATATCTCAATTCTGACTTAATAACTCACAATTCTGACTTTCTATCTCAAAATTCTGACTTTCTATCTCAATTCTGACTTTCTATCTCAATTCTGACTTTATAACTCACAATTCTGACTTTATATCTCAATCCTGACTTTATATCACACAATTCTGACTTTATATCTCAATTCTGACTTTATATCACTCAATTCTGACTTTATATATCACAATTCTGACTTTATATCTCAAAATTCTGACTTTATATCTCAATTCTGACTTTCTATCTCAAATTCTGACTTTATATCTCACAATTCTGACTTTATATCTCAATTCTGACTTTATATCACACAATTCTGACTTTATATCTCTCAATTCTGACTTTCTATCTCAATTCTGACTTTATATCTCAATTCTGACTTTATATCTCACAATTCTGACTTTATATCTCAATTCTGACTTTATATCTCTCAATTCTGACTTTATATCTCAATTCTGACTTTATATCTCTCAATTCTGACTTTATATCACTCAATTCTGACTTTATATCTCAATTCTGACTTTATATCACTCAATTCTGACTTTATATCACTCAATTCTGACTTTATATATCACAATTCAGACTTTATATCTCTCAATTCTGACTTTATATCTCAATTCTGACTTTATATCACTCAATTCTGACTGTATATCTCACAATACTGACTTTATATCACACAATTCTGACTTTATATCACACAATTCTGACTTTATATCTCAATTCTGACTTTATATCTCAATTCTGACTTTATATAACTCAATTCTGACTTTATATCTCTCAATTCTGACTTTATATCTCAATTCTGACTTTATATCACAATTCTGACTTTATATCACTCAATTCAGACTTTATATCACACAATTGATATAAATCAATTCTGACTTAATATCTCACAATTCTGACTTTATATCACTCAATTCTGACTTTATATCTCTCAATTCTGACTTTATATCTCTCAATTCTGACTTTATATCTCTCAATTCTGACTTTATATCACTCAATTCTGACTTTATATCACTCAATTCTGACTTTATATCTCTCAATTCTGACTTTATATCTCTCAATTCTGACTTTATATCTCTCAATTCTGACTTTATATCACTCAATTCTGACTTTATATCACTCAATTCTGACTTTATATCACTCAATTCTTCTGACTTTATATCTCAATTCTGACTTTATATCACAATCAATTCTGACTTTATATCACTCAATTCTGACTTTATATCTCTCAATTCTGACTTTATATCTCTCAATTCTGACTTTATATCTCAATTCTGACTTTATATCTCTCAATTCTGACTTTATATCACTCAATTCTGACTTTATATCTCACAATTCTGACTTTATATCTCTCAATTCTGACTTTATATCTCAAAATTCTGACTTTATATCTCTCAATTCTGACTTTATATCTCTCAATTCTGACTTTATATCTCAAATTCTGACTTTATATCACTCAATTCTGACTTTATATCTCAAATTCTGACTTTATATCTCACAATTCTGACTTTATATCTCACAATTCTGACTTTATATCTCTCAATTCTGACTTTATATCTCTCAATTCTGACTTTATATCTCACAATTCTGACTTTATATCTCAATTCTGACTTTATATCTCAATTCTGACTTTATATCTCACAATTCTGACTTTATATCTCAATTCTGACTTTATATCTCAAATTCTGACTTTATATCTCAAATTCTGACTTTATATCTCAATTCTGACTTTATATCTCTCAATTCTGACTTTATATCTCACAATTCTGACTTTATATCACTCAATTCTGACTTTATATCACTCAATTCTGACTTTATATCTCACAATTCTGACTTTATATCTCTCAATTCTGACTTTATAACTCGCAATTCTGACTTTATATCTCACAATTCTGACTTTATAACTCAATTCTGACTTTATATCTCTCAATTCTGACTTTATATCTCTCAATTCTGACTTTATATCTCTTTGAATTCTGACTTTATATCTCTCAATTCTGACTTTATATCTCAATTCTGACTTTATATCTCACAATTCTGACTTTATATCTCAATTCTGACTTTATATCTCTCAATTCTGACTTTATATCTCTCAATTCTGACTTTATATCTCAATTCTGACTTTATATCTCAAATTCTGACTTTATATCTCAATTCAATTCTGACTTTATATCTCACAATTCTGACTTTATATCTCTCAATTCTGACTTTATATCTCAAATTCTGACTTTATATCTCACAGATATAAAATTCTGACTTTATATCTCTCAATTCTGACTTTATATCTCAAATTCTGACTTTATATCTCTCAATTCTGACTTTATATCTCAATTCTGACTTTATATCTCAATTCTGACTTTATATCTCTCTCAATTCTGACTTTATATCTCTCAATTCTGACTTTATATCTCTCAATTCTGACTTTATATCTCTCAATTCTGACTTTATATCTCTCAATTCTGACTTTATATCTTCTATATCTCTCATTTTATATCTCAATTCTGACTTTATATCTCAAATTCTGACTTTATATCTCTCAATTCTGACTTTATATCTCTCAATTCTGACTTTATATCACTCAATTCTGACTTTATATCTCTCAATTCTGACTTTATATCTCTCAATTCTGACTTTATATCTCTCAATTCTGACTTTATATCACTCAATTCTGACTTTATATCTCTCAATTCTGACTTTATATCTCACAATTCTGACTTTATATCACTCAATTCTGACTTTATATCTCTCAATTCTGACTTTATATCTCTCAACACTTTATATCACAAATTCTGACTTTATATCTCTCAATTCTGACTTTATATCTCTGACTTTATATCTCTCAATTCTGACTTTATATCTCTCAATTCTGACTTTATATCTCTCAATTCTGACTTTATATCTCAATTCTGACTTTATATCTCTCAATTCTGACTTTATATCACTCAATTCTGACTTTATATCTCTCAATTCTGACTTTATATCTCAATTCTGACTTTATATCTCTTCTGACTTCTGACTTTATATCTATATCTCAATTCTGACTTTATATCTCTCAATTCTGACTTTATATCAATTCTGACTTTATATATCTCAATTCTGACTTTATATCTCCAATTCTGACTTTATATCTCTCCAATTCTGACTTTATATCTCTCAATTCTGACTTTATATCTCACTGACTTTATATCTCTGACTTTATATCTCTCAATTCTGACTTTATATCTGAATAGTCTCAATTCTGACTTTATATCTCAAATTCTGACTTTATATCACTCAATTCTGACTTTATATCTCTCAATTCTGACTTTATATCTCTCAATTCTGACTTTATATCTCACAATTCTGACTTTATATCTCAATTCTGACTTTATATTCTGACTTTGACTTTATATCACTCAATTCTGACTTTATATCACTCAATTCTGACTTTATATCTCTCAATTCTGACTTTATATCAATCAATTCTGACTTTATATCTCTCAATTCTGACTTTATATCTCTCCCAATTCTGACTTTTATATCTCTCAATTCTGACTTTATATCTCTCAATTCTGACTTTATATCTCTCAAATTCTGACTTTATATCTCACAATTCTGACTTTATATCTCAAATCAATTCTGACTTTATATCTCTCAATTCTGACTTTATATCTCTCAATTCTGACTTTATATCTCAATTCTGACTTTATATCTCTCAATTCTGACTTTATATCTCTCAATTCTGACTTTATATCTCTCAATTCTGACTTTATATCTCTCAATTCTGACTTTATATCTCAATTCTGACTTTATATCACTCAATTCTGACTTTATATCTCAAATTCTGACTTTATATCTCTCAATTCTGACTTTATATCTCACAATTCTGACTTTATATCTCAAATTCTGACTTTATATCTCTCAATTCTGACTTTATATCTCAATTCTGACTTTATATCTCTCAATTCTGACTTTATATCACTCAATTCTGACTTTATATCTCTCAATTCTGACTTTATATCACTCAATTCTGACTTTATATCTCTCAATTCTGACTTTATATCTCTCAATTCTGACTTTATATCACTCAATTCTGACTTTATATCTCTCAATTCTGACTTTATATCTCAATTCTGACTTTATATCTCTCAATTCTGACTTTATATCTCAATTCTGACTTTATATCTCTCAATTCTGACTTTATATCTCTCAATTCTGACTTTATATCTCTCAATTCTGACTTTTATATCTCAATTCTGACTTTATATCTCACAATTCTGACTTTATATCTCTCAATTCTGACTTTATATCTCTCAATTCTGACTTTATATCTCAATTCTGACTTTATATCTCAATTCTGACTTTATATCTCTCAATTCTGACTTTATATCTCTCAATTCTGACTTTATATCTCTCAATTCTGACTTTATATCTCTCAATTCTGACTTTATATCTCTCAATTCTGACTTTATATCTCTCAATTCTGACTTTATATCTCACAATTCTGACTTTATATCTCAAATTCTGACTTTATATCTCAAATTCTGACTTTATATCACTCAATTCTGACTTTATATCTCAATTTCTGACTTTATATCTCAAATTCTGACTTTATATCTCTCAATTCTGACTTTATATCTCTCAATTCTGACTTTATATCTCTCAATTCTGACTTTATATCTCACAATTCTGACTTTATATCTCTCAATTCTGACTTTATATCACTCAATTCTGACTTTATATCTCAATTCTGACTTTATATCTCTCAATTCTGACTTTATATCTCAATTCTGACTTTAATTCTCACAATTCTGACTTTATATCTCAATTCTGACTTTATATCTCTCAATTCTGACTTTATATCACTCAATTCTGACTTTATCTCTCAATTCTGACTTTATATCACTCAATTCTGACTTTATATCACTCAATTCTGACTTTATATCTCTCAATTCTGACTTTATATCTCTCAATTCTGACTTTATATCTCAAAATTCTGACTTTATATCTCAAAATTCTGACTTTATATCTCTCAATTCTGACTTTATATCTCAAAATTCTGACTTTATATCTCAATTCTGACTTTATATCTCACAATTCTGACTTTATATCTCAAAATTCTGACTTTATATCTCACAATTCTGACTTTATATCTCAATTCTGACTTTATATCTCACAATTCTGACTTTATATCTCAAAATTCTGACTTTATATCTCAATTCTGACTTTATATCTCAATTCTGACTTTATATCTCTCAATTCTGACTTTATATCTCAATTCTGACTTTATATCACACAATTCTGACTTTATATCTCAAAATTCTGACTTTATATCTCACAATTCTGACTTTATATCTCAAAATTCTGACTTTATATCTCACAATTCTGACTTTATATCTCAATTCTGACTTTATATCTCACAATTCTGACTTTATATCTCAAAATTCTGACTTTATAACTCACAATTCTGACTTTCTATCTCAATTCTGACTTTATAACTCACAATTCTGACTTTATATCTCAATCCTGACTTTATATCACACAATTCTGACTTTATATCTCAATTCTGACTTTATATCTCAAAATTCTGACTTTATATCTCACAATTCTGACTTTATATCTCAATTCTGATTTAATAACTCACAATTCTGACTTTATATCTCAAAATTCTGACTTTCTATCTCAATTCTGACTTTCTATCTCAATTCTGACTTTATAACTCACAATTCTGACTTTATATCTCAATCCTGACTTTATATCACACAATTCTGACTTTATATCTCAATTCTGACTTTATATCTCAATTCTGACTTTATATCACACAATTCTGACTTTCTATCTCAATTCTGACTTTATATCTCAATTCTGACTTTATATCTCACAATTCTGACTTTATATCTCAATTCTGACTTTATATCTCTCAATTCTGACTTTATATCTCAATTCTGACTTTATATCTCTCAATTCTGACTTTATATCACTCAATTCTGACTTTATATCTCAATTCTGACTTTATATCACTCAATTCTGACTTTATATCACTCAATTCTGACTTTATATATCACAATTCAGACTTTATATCTCTCAATTCTGACTTTATATCTCAAAATTCTGACTTTCTATCTCAATTCTGACTTTATATCTCACAATTCTGACTTTATATCTCAAAATTCTGACTTTATATCTCAATTCTGACTTTATATCTCACAATTCTGACTTTATATCTCAAAATTCTGACTTTATATCTCACAATTCTGACTTTATATCTCAATTCTGACTTAATAACTCACAATTCTGACTTTCTATCTCAAAATTCTGACTTTCTATCTCAATTCTGACTTTCTATCTCAATTCTGACTTTATAACTCACAATTCTGACTTTATATCTCAATCCTGACTTTATATCACACAATTCTGACTTTATATCTCTCAATTCTGACTTTATATCACTCAATTCTGACTTTATATCTCAATTCTGACTTTATATCACTCAATTCTGACTTTATATCACTCAATTCTGACTTTATATATCACAATTCTGACTTTATATCTCAAAATTCTGACTTTCTATCTCAATTCTGACTTTCTATCTCAATTCTGACTTTATAACTCACAATTCTGACTTTATATCTCAATCCTGACTTTATATCACACAATTCTGACTTTATATCTCTCAATTCTGACTTTCTATCTCAATTCTGACTTTATATCTCAATTCTGACTTTATATCTCACAATTCTGACTTTATATCTCAATTCTGACTTTATATCTCTCAATTCTGACTTTATATCTCAATTCTGACTTTATATCTCTCAATTCTGACTTTATATCACTCAATTCTGACTTTATATCTCAATTCTGACTTTATATCACTCAATTCTGACTTTATATCACTCAATTCTGACTTTATATATCACAATTCAGACTTTATATCTCTCAATTCTGACTTTATATCTCAATTCTGACTTTATATCACTCAATTCTGACTGTATATCTCACAATACTGACTTTATATCACACAATTCTGACTTTATATCACACAATTCTGACTTTATATCTCAATTCTGACTTTATATCTCAATTCTGACTTTATATAACTCAATTCTGACTTTATATCTCTCAATTCTGACTTTATATCTCAATTCTGACTTTATATCACAATTCTGACTTTATATCACTCAATTCAGACTTTATATCACACAATTGATATAAATCAATTCTGACTTAATATCTCACAATTCTGACTTTATATCACTCAATTCTGACTTTATATCTCTCAATTCTGACTTTATATCTCTCAATTCTGACTTAATATCTCACAATTCTGACTTTATATCACTCTCAATTCTGACTTTATATCTCTCAATTCTGACTTTATATCTCTCAATTCTGACTTTATATCTCTCAATTCTGACTTTATATCACTCAATTCTGACTTTATATTACTCAATTTAGACTTTATATCACTCAATTCTAACTTTATATCACTCAATTCTGACTTTATATCTCAATTCTGACTTTATATCACTCAATTCTGACTTTATATCACTCAATTCAGACTTTATATCACACAATTGATATAAATCAATTCTGACTTAATATCTCACAATTCTGACTTTATATCACTCAATTCTGACTTTATATCACTCAATTCTGACTTTATATCTCACAATTCTGACTTTATATCTCAATTCTGACTTTATATCTCAGAATTCTGACTTTATATCACTCAATTCTGACTTTATATCACTCAATTCTGACTTTATATCACTCAATTCTGACTTTATATCTCAATTCTGACTTTATATCACTCAATTCTGACTTTATATCACTCAATTCTGACTTTATATATCACAATTCAGACTTTATATCTCTCAATTCTGACTTTATATCTCAATTCTGACTTTATATCACTCAATTCTGACTGTATATCTCACAATACTGACTTTATATCACACAATTCTGACTTTATATCTCAATTCTGACTTTATATCTCAATTCTGACTTTATATAACTCAATTCTGACTTTATATCTCTCAATTCTGACTTTATATCTCAATTCTGACTTTATATCACAATTCTGACTTTATATCACTCAATTCAGACTTTATATCACACAATTGATATAAATCAATTCTGACTTAATATCTCACAATTCTGACTTTATATCACTCAATTCTGACTTTATATCTCTCAATTCTGACTTTATATCTCTCAATTCTGACTTTATAACTCACAATTCTGACTTTATATCTCTCAATTCTGACTTTATATCTCAATTCTGACTTTATATCTCTCAATTCTGACTTTATATCTCTCAATTCTGACTTTATATCTCAATTCTGACTTTATAACTCACAATTCTGACTTTATATCTCTCAATTCTGACTTTATATCACTCAATCCTGAGTTTATATCTCTCAACTCTGACTTTATATCTCAATTCTGACTTTATATCTCTCAATTCTGACTTTATATCTCTCAATTCTGACTTTATATCTCAATTCTGACTTTACATCACTCAATTCTGACTTTATATCACAATTCTGACTTTATATCTCAATTCTGACTTTATATCTCTCAATTCTGACTTTATATCTCTCAATTCTGACTTTATATCTCTCATTCTGACTTTATATCTCTCAATTCTGACTTTATATCTCTCCATTCTGACTTTATATCTCACAATTCTGACTTTATATCACACATTTCTGACTTTATATCTCAATTCCGACTTTATATCTCAATCCTGACTTTATATCACTCAATTCTGACTTTATATCTCACAATTCTGACTTTATATCTCAATTCTGACTTTATATCTCAGAATTCTGACTTTATATCACTCAATTCTGACTTTATATCACTCAATTCTGACTTTATATCACTCAATTCTGACTTTATATCAAACAATTGATATAAATCAATTCTGACTTTATATCACTCAATTCTGACTTTATATCACTCAATTCTGACTTTATATCAAACAATTGATATAAATCAATTCTGACTTTATATCACTCAATTCTGACTTTATGTCACTCAATTCAGACTTTATATCACACAATTGATATAAATCAATTCTGACTTAATATCTCACAATTCTGACTTTATATCACTCAATTCTGACTTTATATCTCTCAATTCTGACTTTATATCTCTCAATTCTGACTTTATATCACTCAATCCTGAGTTTATATCTCTCAATTCTGACTTTATATCTCAATTCTGACTTTATATCACTCAATTCTGACTTTATATCACAATTCTGACTTTATATCTCAATTCTGACTTTATATCTCTCAATTCTGACTTTATATCTCAATTCTGACTTTATATCTGACTTTGACTTTATATCTCTCAATTCTGACTTTATATCTCTCAATTCTGACTTTATATCTCACAATTCTGACTTTATATCACACAATTCTGACTTTATATCTCAATTCTGACTTTATATCTCAATCCTGACTTTATATCACTCAATTCTGACTTTATATCTCACAATTCTGACTTTATATCTCAATTCTGACTTTATATCTCTCAATTCTGACTTTATATCACTCAATTCTGACTTTATATCACTCAATTCTGACTTTATATCTCAATTCTGACTTTATATCTCTCAATTCTGACTTTATATCACAAATTCTGACTTTATATCACTCAATTCTGACTTTATATCACACAATTGATATAAATCAATTCTGACTTTATATCACTCAATTCTGACTTTATATCACTCAATTCTGACTTTATATCACGCAATTCTGACTTTATATCTCAATTCTGACTTTATATCACTCAATTCTGACTTTATATCACTCAATTCTGACTTTATATCACACAATTGATTTAAATCAATTCTGACTTAATATCTCACAATTCTGACTTTATATCACTCAATTCTGACTTTATATCTCTCAATTCTGACTTTATATCTCTCAATTCTGACTTTATATCTCTCAATTCTGACTTTATATCTCTCAATTCTGACTTTATATCTCTCAATTCTGACTTTATATCTCTCAATTCTGACTTTATATCTCAATTCTGACTTTATATCTCAAATTCTGACTTTATATCTCTCAATTCTGACTTTATATCTCTCAATTCTGACTTTATATCACTCAATTCTGACTTTATATCTCTCAATTCTGACTTTATATCTCTCAATTCTGACTTTATATCTCTCAATTCTGACTTTATATCTCTCAATTCTGACTTTATATCTCAAATTCTGACTTTATATCTCAATTCTGACTTTATATCTCTCAATTCTGACTTTATATCACTCAATTCTGACTTTATATCTCACAATTCTGACTTTATATCTCTCAATTCTGACTTTATATCTCAATTCTGACTTTATATCACTCAATTCTGACTTTATATCTCACAATTCTGACTTTATATCTCTCAATTCTGACTTTATATCTCAATTCTGACTTTATATCTCAATTCTGACTTTATATCTCACAATTCTGACTTTATATCTCAATTCTGACTTTATATCTCACAATTCTGACTTTATATCACTCAATTCTGACTTTATATATCTCAATTCTGACTTTATATAAATCAATTCTGACTTTATATCTCACAATTCTGACTTTATATCACTCAATTCTGACTTTATATCTCTCAATTCTGACTTTATATCTCTCAATTCTGACTTTATATCTCTCAATTCTGACTTTATATCACTCAATTCTGACTTTATATCTCTCAATTCTGACTTTATATCTCAATCTCTCAATTCTGACTTTATATCTCACAATTCTGACTTTATATCTCAATTCTGACTTTATATCACACAATTCTGACTTTATATCTCTCAATTCTGACTTTATATCTCAATTCTGACTTTATATCTCTCAATTCTGACTTTATATCTCAATTCTGACTTTATATCTCAATTCTGACTTTATATCTCACAATTCTGACTTTATATCTCTCAATTCTGACTTTATATCTCTCAATTCTGACTTTATCTCTCAATTCTGACTTTATATCTCTCAATTCTGACTTTATATCACTCAATTCTGACTTTATATCTCTCAATTCTGACTTTATATCTCTCAATTCTGACTTTATATCACTCAATTCTGACTTTATATCTCACAATTCTGACTTTATATCTCTCAATTCTGACTTTATATCTCTCAATTCTGACTTTATATCTCAATTCTGACTTTATATCTCACAATTCTGACTTTATATCTCAAAATTCTGACTTTATATCTCAATTCTGACTTTATATCTCACAATTCTGACTTTATATCTCTCAAATTCTGACTTTATATCTCTCAATTCTGACTTTATATCTCAATTCTGACTTTATATCTCTCTCTGACTTTATATCACTCAATTCTGACTTTATATCTCTCAATTCTGACTTTATATCTCTCAATTCTGACTTTATATCTCAAATTCTGACTTTATATCTCAATTCTGACTTTATATCTCACAATTCTGACTTTATATCTCAATTCTGACTTTATATCACACAATTCTGACTTTATATCTCTCAATTCTGACTTTATATCTCTCAATTCTGACTTTATATCTCAATTCTGACTTTATATCTCTCAATTCTGACTTTATATCTCAATTCTGACTTTATATCTCACAATTCTGACTTTATATCTCTCAATTCTGACTTTATATCTCTCAATTCTGACTTTATATATCTCACAATTTCTGACTTTATATCTCAAAATTCTGACTTTATATCTCACAATTCTGACTTTATATCTCAATTCTGACTTTATAACTCACAATTCTGACTTTATATCTCAATTCTGACTTTATATCACACAATTCTGACTTTATATCTCTCAATTCTGACTTTATATCTCAAAATTTCTGACTTTATATCTCACAATTCTGACTTTATATCTCAATTCTGACTTTATATCTCAATTCTGACTTTATATCTCAAAATTCTGACTTTATATCTCAATTCTGACTTTATATCTCAATTCTGACTTTATAACTCACAATTCTGACTTTATATCTCAATTCTGACTTTATATCACTCAATTCTGACTTTATATCTCAATTCTGACTTTATATCTCAATTCTGACTTTATATCACTCAATTCTGACTTTATATCTCAATTCTGACTTTATATCTCAATTCTGACTTTATATCTCACAATTCTGACTTTATATCTCAATTCTGACTTTATATCTCTCAATTCTGACTTTATATCTCAATTCTGACTTTATATCTCTCAATTCTGACTTTATATCACTCAATTCTGACTTTATATCTCTCAATTCTGACTTTATATCACTCAATTCTGACTTTATATCTCTCAATTCTGACTTTATATATCACAATTCTGACTTTATATCTCTCAATTCTGACTTTATATCTCAAAATTCTGACTTTATATCTCTCTCAATTCTGACTTTATATCTCACAATTCTGACTTTATATCTCAAAATTCTGACTTTATATCTCTCAATTCTGACTTTATATCTCACAATTCTGACTTTATATCTCAAAATTCTGACTTTATATCTCACAATTCTGACTTTATATCTCAATTCTGACTTTATATCTCACAATTCTGACTTTATATCTCAAAATTCTGACTTTATATCTCAATTCTGACTTTATATCTCAATTCTGACTTTATATCTCACAATTCTGACTTTATATCTCAATCCTGACTTTATATCACACAATTCTGACTTTATATCTCTCAATTCTGACTTTATATCACTCAATTCTGACTTTATATCTCAATTCTGACTTTATATCACTCAATTCTGACTTTATATCACTCAATTCTGACTTTATATATCACAATTCTGACTTTATATCTCACAATTCTGACTTTATATCTCTCAATTCTGACTTTATATCTCAATTCTGACTTTATATCTCACAATTCTGACTTTATATCTCTCAATTCTGACTTTATATCACTCAATTCTGACTTTATATCTCTCAATTCTGACTTTATATCTCAATTCTGACTTTATATCTCAAATTCTGACTTTATATCTCACAATTCTGACTTTATATCTCTCAATTCTGACTTTATATCTCTCAATTCTGACTTTATATCTCAATTCTGACTTTATATCACTCAATTCTGACTTTATATCTCACAATTCTGACTTTATATCACACAATTCTGACTTTATATCACACAATTCTGACTTTATATCTCAAATTCTGACTTTATATCTCAATTCTGACTTTATATCTCTCAATTCTGACTTTATATCTCTCAATTCTGACTTTATATCTCAATTCTGACTTTATATCTCAATTTCTGACTTTATATCACTCAATTCTGACTTTATATCACACAATTGACTTTATATCAATTCTGACTTTATATCTCACAATTCTGACTTTATATCACTCAATTCTGACTTTATATCTCTCAATTCTGACTTTATATCTCTCAATTCTGACTTTATATCTCACAATTCTGACTTTATATCACTCAATTCTGACTTTATATCTCTCAATTCTGACTTTATATCTCTCAATTCTGACTTTATATCTCTCAATTCTGACTTTATATCAATTCAATATCTCTGACTTTATATCTCACAATTCTGACTTTATATCTCTCAATTCTGACTTTATATCTCTCAATTCTGACTTTATATATCTCAATTCTGACTTTATATCTCAATTCTGACTTTATATCTCAAATTCTGACTTTATATCTCACAATTCTGACTTTATATCTCAAAATTCTGACTTTATATCTCTCAATTCTGACTTTATATCTCAAATCTGACTTTATATCTCTCAATTCTGACTTTATATCTCAAAATTCTGACTTTATATCTCAATTCTGACTTTATATCTCAATTCTGACTTTATATCACTCAATTCTGACTTTATATCACTCAATTCTGACTTTATATCTCACAATTCTGACTTTATATCTCAAATTCTGACTTTATATCTCTCAATTCTGACTTTATATCTCTCAATTCTGACTTTATATCTCTCAATTCTGACTTTATATCTCTCAATTCTGACTTTATATCTCTCAATTCTGACTTTATATCTCTCAATTCTGACTTTATATCTCTCAATTCTGACTTTATATCTCTCAATTCTGACTTTATATCTCAATTCTGACTTTATATCTCAATTCTGACTTTATATCTCAATCCTGACTTTATATCTCAAATTCTGACTTTATATCTCTCAATTCTGACTTTATATCTCAATTCTGACTTTATATCTCTCAATTCTGACTTTATATCTCAATTCTGACTTTATATATCTCAATTCTGACTTTATATCTCACAATTCTGACTTTATATCTCAAATTCTGACTTTATATCTCTCAATTCTGACTTTATATCTCAAATTCTGACTTTATATCTCTCAATTCTGACTTTATATCATCTCAATTCTGACTTTATATCTCTCAATTCTGACTTTATATCTCTCAATTCTGACTTTATATCACTCAATTCTGACTTTATATCACTCAATTCTGACTTTATATCTCTCAATTCTGACTTTATATCTCAAAATTCTGACTTTCTATCTCAATTCTGACTTTATATCTCACAATTCTGACTTTATATCTCAAAATTCTGACTTTATATCTCAATTCTGACTTTATATCTCACAATTCTGACTTTATATCTCAAAATTCTGACTTTATATCTCTCAATTCTGACTTTATATCTCTCAATTCTGACTTTATATCTCACAATTCTGACTTTATATCTCTCAATTCTGACTTTATATCTCAATTCTGACTTTATATCTCAATTTGACTTTATATCTCAATTCTGACTTTATATCTCAATTCTGACTTTATATCACACAATTCTGACTTTATATCTCAATTCTGACTTTATATCTCTCAATTCTGACTTTATATCTCACAATTCTGACTTTATATCTCTCAATTCTGACTTTATATCTCTCAATTCTGACTTTATATCTCAAATTCTGATTTTATATCTCACAATTCTGACTTTATATCTCTCAATTCTGACTTTATATCTCTCAATTCTGACTTTATATCTCAATTCTGACTTTATATCTCTCAATTCTGACTTTATATCTCTCAATTCTGACTTTATATCACTCAATTCTGACTTTATATCTCAATTCTGACTTTATATCTCTCACAATTCTGACTTTATATCTCACAATTTCTGACTTTATATCTCAATTCTGACTTTAATATCTCTTTATATCAATCTGACTTTATATCTCAAAATTCTGACTTTATATCTCTCAATTCTGACTTTATATCTCAATTCTGACTTTATATCTCTCAATTCTGACTTTATATCTCTCATTCTGACTTTATATCACTCAATTCTGACTTTATATCTCAATTCTGACTTTATATCTCTCAATTCTGACTTTATATCACACAATACTGACTTTATATCTCTCAATTCTGACTTTATATCTCAAATTCTGACTTTATATCTCACAATTCTGACTTTATATCTCTCAATTCTGACTTTATATCTCTCAATTCTGACTTTATATCTCTCAATTCTGACTTTATATCTCTCAATTCTGACTTTATATCACTCAATTCTGACTTTATATCTCAATTCTGACTTTATATCTCTCAATTCTGACTTTATATCACTCAATTCTGACTTTATATCTCAAATTCTGACTTTATATCTCAATTCTGACTTTAAAATTCTGACTTTATATCTCTCAATTCTGACTTTATATCTCACAATTCTGACTTTATATCTCACAAATTCTGACTTTATATCTCAATTCTGACTTTATATCTCTCAATTCTGACTTTATATCTCTCAATTCTGACTTTATATCTCTCAATTCTGACTTTATATCTCTCAATTCTGACTTTATATCTCTCAATTTCTGACTTTATATCTCTCAATTCTGACTTTATATCTCTCAATTCTGACTTTATATCTCAATTCTGACTTTATATCTCTCAATTCTGACTTTATATCTCTCAATTCTGACTTTATATAACTCAATTCTGACTTTATATCTCTCAATTCTGACTTTATATCTCACAATTCTGACTTTATATCTCTCAATTTGACTTTATATCACTCAATTCTGACTTTATATCTCACAATTCTGACTTTATATCTCACAATTCTGACTTTATATCACTCAATTCTGACTTTATATCTCTCAATTCTGACTTTATATATCTCAATTCTGACTTTATATCTCTCAATTCTGACTTTATATATCACAATTCTGACTTTATATCTCTCAATTCTGACTTTATATCTCAATTCTGACTTTATATCACACAATTCTGACTTTATATCTCTCAATTCTGACTTTATATCTCTCAATTCTGACTTTATATCTCAATTCTGACTTTATATCTCTCAATTCTGACTTTATATCTCAATTCTGACTTTATATCTCTCAATTCTGACTTTATATCTCAATTCTGACTTTATATCTCTCAATTCTGACTTTATATCACTCAATTCTGACTTTATATCTCTCATTCTGACTTTATATCTCACTCAATTCTGACTTTATATCTCTCAATTCTGACTTTATATCTCACAATTCTGACTTTATATCTCTCAATTCTGACTTTATATCTCAATTCTGACTTTATATCACTCAATTCTGACTTTATATCTCACAATTCTGACTTTATATCACACAATTCTGACTTTATATCTCTCAATTCTGACTTTATATCTCTCAATTCTGACTTTATATCTCTCAATTCTGACTTTATATCTCAATTCTGACTTTATATCTCTCAATTCTGACTTTATATCTCAATTCTGACTTTATATCACTCAATTCTGACTTTATATCACTCAATTCTGACTTTATATCACACAATTGACTTTATATCTCTCAATTCTGACTTTATATCTCTCAATTCTGACTTTATATCACTCAATTCTGACTTTATATCTCTCAATTCTGACTTTATATCTCTCAATTCTGACTTTATATCATCACAATTCTGACTTTATATCTCTCAATTCTGACTTTATATCTCTCAATTCTGACTTTATATCTCTCAATTCTGACTTTATATCTCTCAATTCTGACTTTATATCACTCAATTCTGACTTTATATCTCTCAATTCTGACTTTTTATATCACTCAATTCTGACTTTATATCTCTCAATTCTGACTTTATATCTCTCAATTCTGACTTTATATCTCTCAATTCTGACTTTATATCATCAATTCTGACTTTATATCTCAATTCTGACTTTATATCTCTCAATTCTGACTTTATATCTCAAATTCTGACTTTATATCTCTCAATTCTGACTTTATATCTCTCAATTCTGACTTTATATCTCTCAATTCTGACTTTATATCTCTCAATTCCGACTTTATATCTCTCAATTCTGACTTTATATCACTCAATTCTGACTTTATATCTCTCAATTCTGACTTTATATCACTCAATTCTGACTTTATATCTCAATTCTGACTTTATATCACTCAATTCTGACTTTATATCACTCAATTCTGACTTTATATCTCTCAATTCTGACTTTATATCTCTCAATTCTGACTTTATATCTCAATTCTGACTTTATATCTCTCAATTCTGACTTTATATCTCACAATTCTGACTTTATATCTCTCAATTCTGACTTTATATCTCACTTTATATCTCTCAATTCTGACTTTATATCTCTCAATTTTGACTTTATATCTCTCAATTCTGACTTTATATCTCAATTCTGACTTTATATCTCACAATTCTGACTTTATATCTCTCAATTCTGACTTTATATCTCTCAATTCTGACTTTATATCACTCAATTCTGACTTTATATCTCTCAATTTCTGACTTTATATCTCTCAATTCTGACTTTATATCTCTCAATTCTGACTTTATATCTCTCAATTCTGACTTTATATCTCACAATTCTGACTTTATATCTCTCAATTCTGACTTTATCTCTCAATTCTGACTTTATATCTCTCAATTCTGACTTTATATCTCTCAATTCTGACTTTATATCTCTCAATTCTGACTTTATATCTCACAATTCTGACTTTATATCTCTCAATTCTGACTTTATATCTCTCAATTCCGACTTTATATCACTCAATTCTGACTTTATATCTCACAATTCTGACTTTATATCTCTCAATTCTGACTTTATATCTCTCAATTCTGACTTTATATCTCTCAATTCTGACTTTATATCTCTCAATTCTGACTTTATATCTCTCAATTCTGACTTTATATCTCTCAATTCTGACTTTATATCTCTCAATTCTGACTTTATATCACTCAATTCTGACTTTATATCTCACAATTCTGACTTTATATCTCAATTCTGACTTTATATCTCTCAATTCTGACTTTATATCTCTCAATTCTGACTTTATATCTCTCAATTCTGACTTTATATCTCTCAATTCTGACTTTATATCTCTCAATTCTGACTTTATATCTCACAATTCTGACTTTATATCACTCAATTCTGACTTTATATCTCAATTTCTGACTTTATATCTCAATTCTGACTTTATATCACTCAATTCTGACTTTATATCTCACAATTCTGACTTTATATCTCAATTCTGACTTTATATCTCTCAATTCTGACTTTATATCACTCAATTCTGACTTTATATCACTCAATTCTGACTTTATATCACTCAATTCTGACTTTATATCAAACAAATTCTGACTTTATATCTCTCAATTCTGACTTTATATCACTCAATTCTGACTTTATATCTCTCAATTCTGACTTTATATCACTCAATTCTGACTTTATATCTCAATTCTGACTTTATATCACTCAATTCTGACTTTATATCACTCAATTCTGACTTTATATCACTGAATTTATATAAATCAATTCTGACTTTATATCTCTCAATTCTGACTTTATATCTCTCAATTCTGACTTTATATCTCTCAATTCTGACTTTATATCTCTCAATTCTGACTTTATATCACACAATTCTGACTTTATATCTCTCAATTCTGACTTTATATCTCAATTCTGACTTTATATCACTCAATTCTGACTTTATATCTCTCAATTCTGACTTTATATCTCTCAATTCTGACTTTATATCACTCAATTCTGACTTTATATCTCTCATTCTGACTTTATCTCTCAATCTGACTCAATTCTGACTTTATATCTCTCAATTCTGACTTTATATCTCTCAATTCTGACTTTATATCTCAATTCTGACTTTATATCTCAATTCTGACTTTATATCTCACAATTCTGACTTTATATCTCTCAATTCTGACTTTATATCTCAATTCTGACTTTATATCTCAAATTCTGACTTTATATCACTCAATTCTGACTTTATATCTCTCAATTCTGACTTTATATCTCTCAATTCTGACTTTATCTCTCAATTCTGACTTTATATCTCTCAATTCTGACTTTATATCACTCAATTCTGACTTTATATCTCTCAACTTTATGACTTTATATCTCTCAATTCTGACTTTATATCTCTCAATTCTGACTTTATATCACTCAATTCTGACTTTATATCTCTCAATTCTGACTTTATATCTCAATTCTGACTTTATATCACTCAATTCTGACTTTATATCTCACAATTCTGACTTTATATCACTCAATTCTGACTTTATATCAATTCTGACTTTATATCTCACAATTCTGACTTTATATCTCTCAATTCTGACTTTATATCTCTCAATTCTGACTTTATATCTCTCAATTCTGACTTTATATCTCTCAATTCTGACTTTATATCTCTCAATTCTGACTTTATATCTCTCAATTCTGACTTTATATCTCTCAATTCTGACTTTATATCTCAATTCTGACTTTATATCTCAAATTCTGACTTTATATCTCTCAATTCTGACTTTATATCTCAATTCTGACTTTATATCTCTCAATTCTGACTTTATATCTCTCAATTCTGACTTTATATCACTCAATTCTGACTTTATATCTCTCAATTCTGACTTTATATCTCTCAATTCTGACTTTATATCTCTCAATTCTGACTTTATATCACTCAATTCTGACTTTATATCTCTCAATTCTGACTTTATATCTCTCAATTCTGACTTTATATCACTCAATTCTGACTTTATATCACTCAATTCTGACTTTATATATCTCTCAATTCTGACTTTATATCTCAATTCTGACTTTATATCTCAATTCTGACTTTATATCTCAATTCTGACTTTATATCTCTCAATTCTGACTTTATATCTCAATTCTGACTTTATATCTCTCAATTCTGACTTTATATCTCTCAATTCTGACTTTATATCTCTCAATTCTGACTTTATATCTCAAAATTCTGACTTTATATCTCACAATTCTGACTTTATATCACTCAATTCTGACTTTATATCTCTCAATTCTGACTTTATATCTCTCAATTCTGACTTTATATCTCTCAATTCTGACTTTATATCACTCAATTCTGACTTTATATCTCAATTCTGACTTTATATCACTCAATTCTGACTTTATATCTCTCAATTCTGACTTTATATCTCTCAATTCTGACTTTATATCACTCAATTCTGACTTTATATCAATTCTGACTTTATATTCTTCTGACTTTATATCACTCAATTCTGACTTTATATCTCACAATTCTGACTTTATATCTCTCAATTCTGACTTTATATCACTCAATTCTGACTTTATATCTCTCAATTCTGACTTTATATCTCTCAATTCTGACTTTATATCTCTCAATTCTGACTTTATATCTCTCAATTCTGACTTTATATCTCTCAATTCTGACTTTATATCTCAAATTCTGACTTTATATCACTCAATTCTGACTTTATATCACTCAATTCTGACTTTATATCACACAATTCTCAATTCTGACTTTATATCTCAAATTCTGACTTTATATCTCTCAATTCTGACTTTATATCTCTCAATTCTGACTTTATATCACTCAATTCTGACTTTATCTCTCAATTCTGACTTTATATCACTCAATTCTGACTTTATATCTCAATTCTGACTTTATATCTCAATTCTGATTCAATCTGACTTTATATCACTCAATTCTGACTTTATATCTCTCAATTGACTTTATATCTCAATTCTGACTTTATATCTCAATTCTGACTTTATATCACTCAATTCTGACTTTATATCTCAATTCTGACTTTATATCTCTTCTGACTTTACTTCATCTCAATTCTGACTTTATATCTCTCAATTCTGACTTTATATCTCTCAATTCTGACTTTATATCTCTCAATTCTGACTTTATATCACTCAATTCTGACTTTATATCTCTCAATTCTGACTTTATATCTCACAATTTCTGACTTTATATCTCTCAATTCTGACTTTATATCTCTCAATTCTGACTTTATATCTCTCAATTCTGACTTTATATCTCTCAATTCTGACTTTATATCTCTCAATTCTGACTTTATATCTCACAATTCTGACTTTATATCTCAATTCTGACTTTATATCTCTCAATTCTGACTTTATATCTCTCAATTCTGAATTTATATCTCTCAATTCTGACTTTATATCTCTCAATTCTGACTTTATATCTCTCAATTCTGACTTTATATCTCTCAATTCTGACTTTATATCACTGAATTCTGACTTTATATCACTCTCAATTCTGACTTTATATCTCTCAATTCTGACTTTATATCTCTCAATTCTGACTTTATATCTCTCAATTCTGACTTTATATCTCTCAATTCTGACTTTATATCTCTCAATTCTGACTTTATATCTCTCAATTCTGACTTTATATCTCTCAATTCTGACTTTATATCTCTCAATTCTGACTTTATATCTCTCAATTCTGACTTTATATCTCTCAATTCTGACTTTATATCTCTCAATTCTGACTTTATATCTCTCAATTCTGACTTTATATCTCTCAATTCTGACTTTATATCTCTCAATTTGACTTTATATCTCTCAATTCTGACTTTATATCTCTCAATTCTGACTTTATATCTCTCAATTCTGACTTTATATCTCAATTCTGACTTTATATCTCTCAATTCTGACTTTATATCACTCAATTCTGACTTTATATCTCTCACAATTCTGACTTTATATCTCTCAATTCTGACTTTATATCTCTCAATTCTGACTTTATATCTCAATTCTGACTTTATATCTCTCAATTCTGACTTTATATCTCTCAATTCTGACTTTATATCACTCAATTCTGACTTTATATCTCTCAATTCTGACTTTATATCTCAAAATCTGACTTTATATCTCTCAATTCTGACTTTATATCTCTCAATTTGACTTTATATCTCTCAATTCTGACTTTATATCTCTCAATTCTGACTTTATATCTCTCAATTCTGACTTTATATCTCAATTCTGACTTTATATCACTCAATTCTGACTTTATATCTCTCAATTCTGACTTTATATCTCTCAATTCTGACTTTATATCTCTCAATTCTGACTTTATATCTCTCAATTCTGACTTTATATCTCAATTTGACTTTATATCTCTCAATTCTGACTTTATATCACTCAATTCTGACTTTATATCTCAATTCAATTCTGACTTTATATCTCTCAATTCTGACTTTATATCTCTCAATTCTGACTTTATATCTCTCAATTTGACTTTATATCTCTCAATTCTGACTTTATATATCTCAATTCTGACTTTATATCTCTCAATTCTGACTTTATATCTCTCAATTCTGACGTTATATCACTCAATTCTGACTTTACATCTCAATTCTGACTTTATATCTCTCAATTCTGACTTTATATCTCTCAATTCTGACTTTATATCTCTCAATTCTGACTTTATATCTCTCAATTCTGACTTTATATCACTCAATTCTGACTTTATATCTCTCAATTCTGACTTTATATCTCTCAATTCTGACTTTATATCACTCAATTCTGACTTTATATCACTCACTGACTTTGACTTTATATCTCAATTCTGACTTTATATCACTCAATTCTGACTTTATATCTCTCAATTCTGACTTTATATCTCTCAATTCTGACTTTATATCTCAATTCTGACTTTATATCACTCAATTCTGACTTTATATCACTCAATTCTGACTTTATATCTCAATTCTGACTTTATATCTCTCAATTCTGACTTTATATCTCTCAATTCTGACTTTATATCTCAAATTCTGACTTTTATATCTCTCAATTCTGACTTTATATCTCTCAATTCTGACTTTATATCACTCAATTCTGACTTTATATCTCAATTCTGACTTTATATCTCAAAATTCTGACTTTATATCTCTCAATTCTGACTTTATATCTCTCAATTCTGACTTTATATCTCTCAATTCTGACTTTATATCACTCAATTCTGACTTTATATCTCTCAATTCTGACTTTATATCTCTCAATTCTGACTTTATATCTCAAATTCTGACTTTATATCTCTCAATTCTGACTTTATATCTCTCAATTCTGACTTTATATCTCACAATTCTGACTTTATATCTCTCAATTCTGACTTTATATCTCTCAATTCTGACTTTATATCTCTCTCAATTCTGACTTTATATCTCTCAATTCTGACTTTATATCTCAATTCTGACTTTATATCTCTGACTTTGACTTTATATCTCAATTCTGACTTTATATCTCTCAATTCTGACTTTATATCTCTCAATTCTGACTTTATATCTCTCAATTCTGACTTTATATCTGACTTTATTCTCTCAATTTATATATCTCAATTTGACTTTATATCTCAACAATTCTGACTTTATATCTCTCAATTCTGACTTTATATCTCTCAATTCTGACTTTATATCTCTCAATTCTGACTTTATATCTCTCAATTCTGACTTTATATCTCTCAATTCTGACTTTATATCTCCAATTCTGACTTTATATATCACTCAATTCTGACTTTATATCTCTCAATTCTGACTTTATATCTCTCAATTCTGACTTTATATCTCACAATTCTGACTTTATATCTCTCAATTCTGACTTTATATCTCAATTCTGACTTTATATCTCTCAATTCTGACTTTATATCTCTCAATTCTGACTTTATATCTCTCAATTCTGACTTTATATCTGACTTTATATCAATTCTGACTTTATATCTCAAAATTCTGACTTTATATCACTCAATTCTGACTTTATATCTCACTCAATTCTGACTTTATATCTCTCAATTCTGACTTTTGATATCTCTCAATTCTGACTTTATATCTCTCAATTCTGACTTTATATCTCTCAATTCTGACTTTATATCACTCTCATTTGACTTTATATCTCACAATTCTGACTTTATATCTCTCAATTCTGACTTTATATCTCTCAATTCTGACTTTATATCTCTCAATTCTGACTTTATATCTCTCAATTCTGACTTTATATATCTCTCAATTCTGACTTTATATCTCTCAATTCTGACTTTATATCACTCAATTCTGACTTTATATCTCTCAATTCTGACTTTATATCACTCAATTCTGACTTTATATCTCAATTCTGACTTTATATCTCTCAATTCTGACTTTATATCTCTCAATTCTGACTTTATATCTCACAATTCTGACTTTATATCTCTCAATTCTGACTTTATATCTCTCAATTCTGACTTTATATCTCTCAATTCTGACTTTATATCTCTCAATTCTGACTTTATATCTCTCAATTCTGACTTTATATCTCTCAATTCTGACTTTATATCTCTCAATTCTGACTTTATATCTCACAATTCTGACTTTATATCACTCACAATTCTGACTTTATATCTCTCAATTCTGACTTTATATCTCAATTCTGACTTTATATCACTCAATTCTGACTTTATATCTCACAATTCTGACTTTATATCACTCAATTCTGACTTTATATCTCAAAATTCTGACTTTATATCACTCAATTCTGACTTTATATCTCTCAATTCTGACTTTATATCTCTCAATTCTGACTTTATATCACTCAATTCTGACTTTATATCTCAATTCTGACTTTATATCTCTCAATTCTGACTTTATATCTCTCAATTCTGACTTTATATCTCTCAATTCTGACTTTATATCTCTCAATTCTGACTTTATATCTCAATTTCTGACTTTATATCTCTCAATTCTGACTTTATATCTCTCAATTCTGACTTTATATCTCTCAATTCTGACTTTATATCTCTCAATTCTGACTTTATATCTCTCAATTCTGATTATTTATATCTCACAATTCTGACTTTATATCACAATTCTGACTTTATATCTCTCAATTCTGACTTTATATCTCTCAATTCTGACTTTATATCACTCAATTCTGACTTTATATCTCAATTCTGACTTTATATCTCTCAATTCTGACTTTATATCACTCAATTCTGACTTTATATCTCACAATTCAGACTTTATATCTCTCAATTCTGACTTTATATCTCTCAATTCTGACTTTATATCACTCAATTCTGACTTTATATCTCAATTACTGACTTTATATCACTCAATTCTGACTTTATATCTCTCAATTCTGACTTTATATCTCTCAATTCTGACTTTATATCACTCAATTCTGACTTTATATCACTCAATTCTGACTTTATATCTCTCAATTCTGACTTTATATCTCTCAATTCTGACTTTATATCACTCAATTCTGACTTTATATCTCTCAATTCTGACTTTATATCACTCAATTGACTTTATATCACCAATCTGACTTTATATCTCTCAATTCTCACTGAATTCCTGACTATCACTCAATTCTGACTTTATATCTCTCAATTCTGACTTTTATATCTCTCAATTCTGACTTTATATCTCAAATTCTGACTTTATATCTCTCAATTCTGACTTTATATCTCTCAATTCTGACTTTATATCTCTCAATTCTGACTTTATATCTCTTCAATTCTGACTTTATATCACCAATTCTGACTTTATATCTCTCAATTCTGACTTTATATCACCTAATTCTGACTTTATATCACAATTCTGACTTTATATCTCTCAATTCTGACTTTATATCTCTCATTCTGACTTTATATCACTCAATTCTGACTTTATATCTCAACCCTGACTTTATATAACTCAATTCTGACTTTATATCTCACAATTCTGACTTTATATCACTCAATTCTGACTTTATATCACTCATTTCTGACTTTATATCTCACAATTCTGACTTTATATCTCTCAATTCTGACTTTATATCTCAGACTTGACTTTATATCTCTCAATTCTGACTTTATATCTCTCAATTCTGACTTTATATCTCTCACTTCTGACTTTATATCTCAATTCTGACTTTATATCACTCAATTCTGACTTTATATCACTCAATTCTCTGACTTTATATCACTTTATATCTCTCAATTCTGACTTTATATCTCTCAATTCTGACTTTATATCACTCAATTCTGACTTTATATCTCTCAATTCTGACTTTATATCTCACAATTCTGACTTTATCACACAATTCTGACTTTATATCTCTCAATTCCTGACTTTATATCTCAATTCTGACTTTATATCTCAATTCTGACTTTATATCTCTCAATTCCTGACTTTATATCTCTCAATTCTGACTTTATATCTCTCAATTCTGACTTTATATCACTCAATTCTGACTTTATATCACTCAATTTGACTATATCTCAATTCTGACTTTATATCTCACAATTCTGACTTTATATCACTCAATTCTGACTTTATATCTCTGAATTCTGACTTTATATCACTTCAATTCTGACTTTATATCTCACAATTCTGACTTTATATCTCTCAATTCTGACTTTATATCTCAATTCTGACTTTATATCACTCAATTCTGACTTTATATCTCTCAATTTGACTTTATATCTCTCAATTCTGACTTTATAACTCACAATTCTGACTTTATATCTCTCAATTCTGACTTTATATCACTCAATCCTGACTTTATATCTCTCAACTCTGACTTTATATCTCTCAATTCTGACTTTATATCTCTCAATTCTGACTTTATATCTCTCAATTCTGACTTTATATCTCAATTCTGACTTTATATCACTCAATTCTGACTTTATATCACTCAATTCTGACTTTATATCTCTCAATTCTGACTTTATATCTCCTCAATTCTGACTTTATATCTCTCCAATTCTGACTTTATATCTCTCAATTCTGACTTTATATCTCTCAATTCTGACTTTATATCTTCTCCAATTCTGACTTTATATCTCACAATTCTGACTTTATATATCACACATTCTGACTTTATATCTCTTCAATTCTGACTTTTTATATCTCAATTCTGACTTTATATCACAATTCTGACTTTATATCTCACAATTCTGACTTATATCACTCAATTCTGACTTTATATCTCTCAATTCTGACTTTATATCACTCAATTCATCTGACTTTTATATCACTCAATTCCTGACTTATATCACTCAATTCTGACTTATATCAAATCAATTGGATATATCTCAATTCTGACTTTATATCACTCAATTCTGACTTTATATCACTAATTCTGACTTTATATCACAATTGATATAAATCAATTCTCTGACTTTATATCACTCAATTCTGACTTTATGTCACTCCATTCAGACTTTATATCACACAATTGATAT
>CM031959.1:24628770-24751270 GCA_018749465.1 Paracanthobrama guichenoti
TGTTAGTTAATGCACTAACTAACATGAATTAAAAATAACCTAACAATCAGTAACTTTATAATAAGGTTGATTTATTAAACATTGTTAATGTATTGGTTAAATATGAACTAAATCCATGAGCAATATTACATTTCGTTACTGTATTTGTTAATCTTTGTTAATGTTTAGGTAATAAAAAATACAGCTAATTCATTGTTTGCTCACGTTAGTTCATTAAAGGTTCAAGTGCATTTAGTCTTGGTGTGATTAGGGATCTACTACGCTGCCGCTGAAATGCTGCTGCTGTTGATTATTTCTGTTGTTGTAGATCGCCATGTTTATTATTAGTATTATATGCGCACCAACATTGTGCGCCCACATTTCAGTGACGTGGAATACTACTTAATGCTCTGTCATCGCACTGCGCATAGGACTCTATTGGAAATAAGTTATATTATGGACTTACCATATGTGATGATGTTTCCTAAAAATTCAGATATTATAGGGTTTCCGAACTCATCGGTTTCCCCAGCCACAGAATGCGACGGTCCTCTTCTTTTCGCCTATTTCTGTTTCCCACATGTCCCAGGTCTAATCCCAAAACGGCTATATCTCAGCAAGGAACCTACTTAGAGTCACTAAATTGATGTGCATAATGTTTGTGGAATTTTATGAGTTGAAGTTCATAGTAATGAACATATTAGTATCATATGTATAGACACAGGGAGAAGAGATCATTTTGTGCCATTCCAAAGAACGCTGTGCATGTGCATGAATGTGCATACATGGTCACTGATGCATACATATAGCTTATATTTAGCTGATCTATTTGTTCTGTGGATATATCCACGATGTAAGACCCATGGTCATGGGTTCATTCTGTGGAAAGCAAGAACTGATAAAATGTAAAATATAAGTACCTTGAATGGAATGTTAGTCGCCGGATAGTAGCGCTCAGGCTAAACATAAATGTAAAATGCTATTTGCTATTGTTCATAGATATTCATGGGTATTCTGCACCGCTTCTTTTAAATAAAAAATAATAAAAATGCTTCAGTTAAATGTTATGTCTCAGGCTAGATTGGTGTTGAGTTTATGCCATTATGAGGATCTTTTCCTGGATTTCTAGTTGAACGTTGATGGTGTTCTTTTCAATCTGTAACTTATCATTTATACAGAATTCAGGAGCAATTGTTTAATAGTGTACTTTTTTAGTTTAAAATGGTTTTTTTTTTAAGTATGCTTTTTTAAATATTACGCTGAGCTATATATTGTTTAGACGGTGGCTGAGCTTTACGCACGCTTTCTGGATCATAGGTTTAGGTTGAAGGCTGGGATGGATATTTTTTTCAGCCAATTTGAGCCAAAAAATGGTTGTAATGGTCCTTGGCGAAAGCCACCAATAAGTATGGATATCAATAATATGATATTTCTGCCTTGAGGCAAGCACCAAGCACTAACATGTATGGAGAATATCAACAGATCAGGACTGGTTGTTTCAATTGTAATCGCTAGCATAGTATCATCAGTTAAAAACCCATTACTATAATGGGCTTTAAGATGGTAATGTTAGCATCTGCCATTATTTGAATAATGCTCAATTGCTTGAACTGACTGGTGCGGAATGACTTAGTCCACATAAACCTACCCGTTAGCATTCTGAACTGAATGTGATGTTAATAATTTTAGCCAGTGTGGAGGAAGCACATTTAATATTCTTAACAAGGATTTACTAACGAATAATAAATGTATCATGATAACATGCCTACTTAAGTAAAAGTATAGCGCATCCAGAGTCTTAATGTAAAACAAAGCGCGTTATGTCAAAAGTAGTGTATTTATTAAAAGTTTATTAATCACTAAAAGACATGTATTAACTCGTATTGTTATTCATTATTTTCTAGACAGAGTTAAATCTCGCCCTGTTTCTTTACTTGCTCTGCTTAATCTTATAAGAGCGAACAACAGTTACATGAAAAATGGTCCTGATGACCACAACTAAAACACTTGTCATTCAGCAACTGGCGCTTCAGCTGGTTCTCAGTTCAGGCATGCAGGCCTAAAGCAAACACTGGATAGTCTAAGAAGAGAGCTCGATTCAATAAAATGCTTGCACTATGGTATCTTGCATCTGCTTACAAAACATCACATTTGGTTATGAAATTATACACCTTCAGTTACTGGAATCTTTCCTTCAGGGTTAATGGCACCCTGAAGAGCAGCCAAAGGGGGACTTCTTCAGTGCTCAACGACATTGTATTTAATAATCTGGGAACAGACACAGTCTCTATGTGATAATATCTAGGTGAAAGAGTCTCATGTTGGAATTTATCTGACTTTTGTAATTTGTGGAGATGAAGAAGCAGACGTGCATGTCAGGTAAGCTAAACCAGTCTGCTTCCTGACTCAAATTTGTTATTCAAGGTTTAGCTTAAAGACTATATGCCAAATTACTAGAGAGAAGAGCAGCACTACTCCAAGAAGGATTTTTGATGCTGCCCTCTTTCAAATAAGTGGTCATCTGGTTCTAAAGCTTTCCAATTGCTCCAGAACCCTGTTATTTGCAGACAATACTTAGACAACTAGCCATTGAGTGGGAGGAGGCCCAGCCTAAAACTGAGCTACCCTTCTATGAGAATGGACTGTGGCAGCTTAAGTTGATGCTCTTGGACTGTGTGTAATGCCCCAGCCACCTTTGCTGGCTGATGGAGCGGGTCCTTAGAGACATTCTTACACCCACTGGGCGGAGCCATTTGGACGCTCTGTTGCTCAATGCCAGAGACTTTGATCGGCTGTCCACAACTTACGGGAGTGTCCTGACAACTATCCGTAGCTGGTTGTGCTGAATCCAGCCATGTAACTGCTCTACCAGCCAGATGCAGTCTTGGGCACAGAAAGGAGCAGGGTTTCTAATGACCCAACAAAGGTGGCTACTGTGAGACTGGCCCTACCAACCAACATCACTGAGCGCGGAGCTTCTGGGCCTGGCTTCTATTATAAGAGGTTCACAGAGACTTTGCAACCATCACCAGCCTCACTGCTGGACAAACAAGGGCCAGCGCTTTGGGTGGATTCCATGTGGCCTTCCAGCAGCTAAAAACACTTTAATCAACGCCCTGTCCTGGCTTCCACCCTGATCCCAACCAACCATCTCTCGCGGACACCGATGCCAGTAACGTGGGGTCGGGGCCATACTCTTCAGAGGGGAGAAATGGAGAGGATTAACTGGGGCCGGGGCCATACTCTCTGTGAGGTAAAGAATGAGAGCTTGAGTGGTGGCCTACCATAGCCACAGTCCCAGTCGCCTGGGTGACAGAAACACCGGCAAGCCAATTCGGCGGGGGAGTTGCTTCATGTGGTGTCTCCAGGTCCGTCACTCTTGACTGCGCTTTAATTCTCAGAGACACTTTGGTCGCGGCTGTGTATGACACGAGTGCTCATACTTTCCGCTAACAATTAGCTTAATACAAGCTTAGCCAGTTCGTCAGCCCCAAGTTTTTCAGCATAACTGCCGTTATTACAATATTGACTTATGAGCTGCTGGCGCTTGTACTCTGACATTCCGCCATATTTAAGTTTAGATTTTGCGCTTACTATTAGCAGGTTAAATGTTGATAACTTCACTGCTGATTTAAAGAGTCCCTTTGTTGCTATGGTTACAATGGTAAACACTTTCACCATATGTGCTTTTAACGTTAGTTAATGCACTAACTAACATGAATTAAAAATAACTCCAACAATCAGTAACTTTATAATACACACTTATTAAACATTGTTAATGTATTGAAGTAAATATGAACTAACCATGAGCAATAATATCTGCTACTGTGTATTTGTTAATCTCTTTGTTAATGTTTAGGTAATAAAATACAGCTAATTCATTGTTTGTTCACGCGAAGTTCATTGAAGTTCATGTATTTATCTTGGTGATTAGATCTGCTACGCTGCTGCTGAAATGCTGCTGCTGTTGATTATTTCTTGTTGTTGTAGATCGCTGTTGCTTATTATTATATTATAGCAAGTAATTCTAACATTGCCATGGCCCACATTTCAGACGTGGAATACTGATTTAATGCCTCCGCACACGCACTTCGCGACAGACTCTGTCATCGTTATATTATGGACTTTTACCATATGTGATGATGCTCTAAAAATTCAGACATAGGGTTTCCGAACTCATCGGGCTTCCAGCCACAGAATGCGATTTATCCTCTCTTTCTCGGCCTATTTACCCTACGTCCCAGGCTCCGAATCAAACGGCTATATCTCAGCAAGGAAATCCGCCGAGCTTCAAACTGATGCATAATGTTTTGTGAATTTCCGAAGTGAAGTTGAAGTCTGCAGCATGGAACATATTAGTATCATATGGCAGACATTATGAGAAGAGATCATTTTAGCTATTCAGAATCAAAGCGTGGTGCATGCATGAATGTGCATACATGTATCACTGATGCATACATAGCTTATATTTTCAGCTGATCTATTTGTTCTGTGATATATCTCAACTGGATAAGACCTGGAAGGTCAAGTGGGCTGCTCATTCCCAGGAAAGCAAGAACTGACAAAATGTAAAAATGTGTACCTTTGAATGGGTACGTTAGTCGCTGGATAAAAAGTTGCCTGCCAAATGCATAAAATGTAAATGTTATTTGCTATTGTTCATAGATACCCGCGTGTGAGCTAGTAACGCTTCTCTTTTTAAATAAAAAAATAATAAAAATGTTTCAGTTAAAATGTTATGTCTTAGGCTAGATTGGTGGTTGAGTTTTATGTTAATATGGGAGGATCTTTTCTGGATTTCTTAGTTGAACGTTGATGGAGGTGTTCTTCAATCTGCTGAGGTAAATCTTATCATTTATATAGAATTGTATAAATTGTTTGAATAGTAATTTTTTTAGTTTAAAAGGTTTTTTTTTTGGGCATGCTTTTTAAATATTACAAGTTTTGAGCTACATATTGTTTAGATTGGTGAAGGAGTTTTACGCTAATGAGAGCTGATCAAGTATTACCAGCTAGAAGGTTGATGGAGGTGCTTTTTTTCAGTCAGAATTTATATTGCAAAAATGGTTGTAATGGTCCCTTTTGGCGAGCGCTACTACGGGGCATGGAGAATAATAGTGATGCTCTGCCTTAGGCAAGCACCACTAATATGTATGGAGAATATCAATAGATCAGACTCTTCCGTTGTTTCAATTGTAATCATAGCATAGTATCACTTGCCAAAAACCCATTACTATACGGGCTTTAAGATGGTAACGTTAGCATCCTATTATTTGAATACCAGTTTCAATTGCTTGAATTGACTGGGTGTGAATGACTTGAACCACGAACCTACCTGTTAGCATTTTGAATTGAATGTGATGCCACAATTTTAGCCAGTGGCAGGAAGAAGTACTTAATATTCTTAATAAAGTGATTTGGCATTTAACGTGAATAATAAAATGTACTGTGATAACATGCCTACTTAAGTAAATATAAGTGTATCGTAGCCTCAGGCAGAAATGTGCGTTATGTCGTGCTTAAAAGTAATTTATTAAAAGTTTAATAATCACTAAAGACATGTATTAACTTTAGTGTTATCTCATTATTTTCTTAGACAGAGTTGTAAATCTCGTCTCTGTTTCTTTCTTTTACTTGGCTCTTCGTTTGCATATGGGTAAGAGCTTAACACAGTTACATGCAAAAATGGTCCTGATGACTCACAGGTAAAACACTTTCTCTGGCTCATCTCAGCAACTGAGCGTTTCAGTCTAGTTCCCCAGTCTGTAAGAGGCGGGGTACCTAAAAGCAAACACCGGATAGTCTAAGAAGAGAGCTCGGATCCAATAAAACATCAATGCCTTTGCAATTATGGTATCTTGCATCTGCTTTTTACAAAAACATCACATTTGGTTATGAAATTATACAATCCCTCAGTTACTGGAATCTTTCCTTCAGGGTTAATGGCACCCCCAAGGCAGTCAGATCCTTCTTCAGTGCTCACTTGGTATTGTATTTGTATAATTAGGGGAACAGACACGATCTCACACAGCTGCGATATGTCTAGGGAAAGAGTCTCTATGTGTTGGAATTTATCTGACTTTTGTGGCAGAGACAGCTAGCAGGCGGTCCAGAGTAAGCCAGTCAGTCTAACTTCTGTTCTGGGCCCCAGTTATTCAAGGTTTAGCTAAAGACTATATGCCAAATTACTAGAGAGTAAGAGCGGCACCACTCCAAGAAGGATGGATGCCGTCCTCTTCACACAGGTCAGGTCCCAACCTTTAAAAAGCTTTCAATTGTCTATGAACCTATGTTATTTTGCAGACACCACTTAGACAACCAGCCATTGAGTGATGAGGCCCAGCCCAAAACTGAGTTTACCCTGGCAATGGACTGTGGCAGTTTCAGTTGATGCTCTTGGACTGTGTAATGCCCCCAGCCACGCTAGCGGCTGGATGGAGTCGGGTCCTTGAAGAGCATTCCCCACACCCACTGTATGTAAGTTTTATGGGCCGCTCCTGTTGCTCCAATGCCCAGAGACTTTGATCAGTAATGTCCACAACTTACGTGGGAGGCTTCCGGGACAGCCATCCACTGTAGCGCCAGGTTATGGTTGAGACTTGGCCAAGTGTAAACCTGCTCACCGGCCAGATGTTGCAGTTCCTGGGGCACTGAAGGGCAGGGTTTCTACTGACCTGGCAACAAAGGTGACTACGGTGAGGGACTGGGCCCCCACCAGCCAGCATCACTGAAACTCGCGGAGCTTCCTGAGCCTGGCCTCCCCTATTATAAGAGGTTCGTCAGAGACTTTGCAATTCATCACCAGCCCCTTACATCAAGGCTGACAAACAAGGACCCAGCGTTTTGGAGGTGGGCTCTCTGGTGGCCTTCAGCAGCTAAAAAAAAAAACACTACTAATCAACGGCTTCCCCATCTGGCCCTGCCTGATCCCAGCCAACCATTCCTCATGTGACACTGATTGCCCGGTAACGTGGGAGTGGGGCCATACTCTCTTTCTCAGAGAGGGGAGAATGGAGAGATTAACGTGGGGTGAGGGCCACTCTCTCAGAGGGGAAGAATGGAGTGCGAGGCAGCTCACTATAGCTGGGCAGTCTCAGCCGCTTGTAGACAAGCTCTTCCACGTCACCCAGGCGGAGTTGCTTACGTGTGAGCCTGGTGGTCCTCGTCACTCCTGACTGTACTTTAATTCCTCAGAGACACTTTTAGTCGTGGCTGTGTATGGGACACGCAGTGCTCATACTTTCACGGGCTAACAATTGGCTTAATACAAGCTTAGCTTAGCTCCGGTCAGCTCCCAAGTTTTTTCAGCATAACTGCCATGTTATTACAATATTGACTTTATGAGCTATTTGGTGCTTGTACTCTGATATTCGCCATATTTAAGCTTTTAGATTTATGCCATTATTAGTAGGTTAAATATTTAAATAACTCCAATGCTGATTTAAGAAGTCCCTTTGTTACACACATAGTTTACAATGGGTAAACACTTTTCAATAGGTGCTTTTTAACGTTAGTTAATGCACTAACTAACATGGAATTAAAAATAACCTTCTGGAACAATCAGTAACTTTTTATAATAAAAGGTTAATTTGGTAAACATTAGTTAATGTATTAAGTAACATGAACTGAATTCCATGACAATACACATTAATTACTGTATTTGTTAATCTTTGTTAATGTTTGAAGTAATAAAAATGCAGCTATTCCATTGTTTGATTTCACGTTAGTTTCATTAGCGTTCATATATTTAGTCTTGGTGGGATTCGATCTGCGGCTCATGCTGCTGAAATGCTGCTGCTGTTGATTATTTCTGTTGTTGTAGATGCGCTGCCAAGCTTGTTATTACTATATTATAGTAAGTACCCCAACATCAGGTCGTGCATTCCACATTTCACTTTGTGGAATATCTGATTTAATGCTACCCTGCACACACGTACTACGCCTGACAGACTCCTGTCAAATAAATTTATATTATAGGACTTTACCACCACTTATGATGATGTTTCCTAAAATTCAGACATAGGGTTTTCGAGAACTCATGGCTTCAGCCTTTGCCACAGAATGCGCATTTATCCTCCTTCCGACCTATTTACGCCCCATGTCCTGGTGGCTCTCGAACTTCAACGGCTATATCTCAGCAAGGGCATGAACCGGCTTAGAGTCACCAAATTGGATGCATAATGTTTTGTGAATTTTATGAAGTGAGATTCAGTCTGCAGCATGAACATATTTAGTATCATGCATGGCAGACACAGGAGAAAGAGATCATTTTGTGCCATTCAAAGAACGCGTATTGCATGCATGGATATTGCATACATGTATCACTGATGCATACATAGCTTATATTTTCAGCTGATCTATTTGTTCTATGATATATCCTCAACTGATGTAAGGCCAAAGGTCATGGGTCTCGATTCCCAGTGGAGCCAAGCAAGAACTGACAAAATGTAAAAATGTATTACCTTAGGGCTGCAATGTTGAGTAGAAAAACTGGATAGCGTCTTATGAAATGCATAAATGTAAAATGTTATTTTGCTATTGTTCATAGATATTCGCGGTACTTGTAATCATGTTTTTAAATCAAAATAATAAAAATGCTTCCAGTTAAAATGTTATGTCTTAGGCTAGGATTGGTGGTTGGGTTTTTATGTTAATATGAGGATCTTTCTGGATTTCTAGTTGAACGTTGGATGGAGGTGTGTTCTTCTTTCAATCTGACAAGTAACTTATCATTTATAATAGAATTGGCCAGGAACAATTGTTTTAATAGTATGCCTTTTAGGGTTTTAAAGGTTTTTTTTTTTAAGTATGCTTTTTTTTTAAATATTACGTTTTTGAGCTATATATTGTTTAGGATTGGTGGTTGAGTTTCACGTTAATGAGGGCTTTTCTGGATCAAGGTAGTTTAGTTGAAGGTTGGATATAAGGTGTTTTTTTTCAGCTGTAATTTATATTGCAAAAAAATGGTTGTGTGATTTGGTCCTTTGGCGAGCGCCACTAATAAGTATGGAGAATAACAATAGTGATGCCTTGCCTTAGGCAAGCACCACTAATATGTATGGAGAATATCAATAGATCAGGACTGTTGTTTTAATTGTAATGCGTTAGCATAGTATCACTTGCCAAAAAACCCATTACTATAATGGAGAAACTTTTAAGATAGTAATGTTAGCATCTGGCTATTATTTGAATAATGCTTCAATTGCTTGGAATTGACTGGTGTGAGATGGCTTAGTCCACGTATAAACCTACCTGTTAGCATTCTTGAATTGAAATGTGATGCTAATAATTTTTAGCCAGTGGTGGAGGAAGTGCTAATAATATTCTTAACAGAGGATTTACTAACGTAATAATAAAATGTATCCAGATAACATGCCTACTTAAGTAAAAGTATAAAGTATCTCGTAGCCTTGGCACGAGAAAATGTGAATTATGTCAAAAGTAAAAGTATTTTATTAAAAAGTTTAATAATCACTAAAGGCATGTATTAACTTTTATTGTTATCTCCATTTTCTTAGACAGAGTTGTAAATCGTCGCCTCTGTTTCTTTTCTTTTACTTGGTTTCGTTTTACCTTATGGGTGAGCCAGAACACAAAGTTATGATGCAAAATAATACAGATGATTACAATTAAAACACTTTCTGTCGATACATTCAGCAGCACAGGCGTTTCAGTCTGGTTCCCCAGTCTGTAAGAGCGATTGCCTAAAGCGGCAAACACTTTCGGATAGTCTAAGAAGAGAGCTCGGATCCAATAAAACAATGCCTTGCAAGTATGCAGATCTTGCATCTGCTTTTTACAAAAACATCACATTTTGGTTATGAAATTATACAATCCCACCCAGTTACATGGAATCTTTCCTTCAGGGTTAATAGCACCCCAAGAGCAGTCCAGCTCCTTCTTCCAGTGCTCAACGAGTATTGTATTTGTTACTAATTCGGGGAACAGACACAGTCTCTATGTGATAATATCTAGGTGAAAGAGTCTCTATGTATTTGGAAATTTATCTCTGGCTTTTTGTAGGAGACAGCTGAAGTGACGGTCCAGGTAAGCCAGTCCGTCTGCTTCCTATTCTAGGCCCCAGTTGACTCAAGGTTTAGCTTAAAGACTATACGCCAAATGCCTAGAAGAAGAGCAGCACCACTCTCCAAGAAGGATGGATGCCGTCCCTCTTCAACAGGTCAGGTCTGCTCCCAAAAGCTTTTCCAATTGTCTATGAACCCTATGTTATTTTGCAGACACCACTTAGACAACCAAACCACGAAAGTTGTTAGCCAGCCAAAACTGGAGTTTTACCTCCTGTGGGCAAGGACTGTGGCAGGTTAAGTTGATGCTCTTTGGACTGTGTGTAATGCCCCAGCCACCTTGCGCTGGCTGGGATGGAGCGGGTCATAGAGACATTCCCCACACCCACTGTAATGGTTTACTTGGGCGCTCTGTTGCTCAATGCACCAGAGACTTTGATCAGGCTGGGCTCACAACTTCACGTGGAGGTCCTGACAACCATCCATTAGCGCTCGGGTTGCGGTTGAACCCAGCAGTGTCGCTCCTGCTCACCAGCCACAGATGCAGTTCCTGGGGCACAGAAAGGAGCAGTGGTTTCTACTGACCCAACAAAGGTGGCCACGGGGTGAGGGACTGGCCCCCACCAACCAACATCACTGAGAGCTGCGGGCTTCCTGGGCCTGGCCTCCTATTATAGAGGTTCGTCAGAGACTTTGCAACCATCACTGGCCCCTTGCATCCAGCTGAGGGAGCAAGGGCCAGCGTTTTTGCGTTGATTCAGATCTGTTGCTTTCCAGCAGCTAAAAAAAACACTTTAATCAACGCTCCTGTCACAAGCTCTACTCCTGATCCCCAGCCAACCATTCCTCATGAGGTGATGCTACAGTAACGTGGGGGTGGGTGTCCTACTTTTCAGAGGTAGAATGGAGAGATTAACGTAAATTCGGGGCACACTTACTCAGAGGGGAAGAATGGAGAGCTTAGTGTGGTGGCCTACTTATAGCTGCAGTCCTCAGATGCTTGGAGCAGAAAACAACTGGCGTCACCGGCGGTGGAGTTGCTGCTGCGGTGGTTCCACGGTGGTCCGTCACTCTGACTGTGCAAGCCAATTCTCAGAGACACTTTTGGTGCGTTGCTGCATATGGGACACGAGCAGGCTCATACTTTCTCGGCTAACAATTAGCTTAATACAAGCTTAGCTTAGCTCCGGTCAGCCCCAAGAGTTTCAGCATAACTGCCAGTTATTACAATATTGACTTTATGAGCTGTTGGAAGCTTGTACTCTGATATTCCTTTATATTTAAGTTTAGATTTATGCCATTATTAGCAGGTTAAATGTTGTTAAACTTCAATGCTGATTTAAAGAAGTCCCTTTATTACACATGGTTACAATGGGTAAACACTTTTCAATAAAGTTAACTTTAACGTTAGTTAATGCACTAATCAACATGAATTAAAAATAACTCTAAACAACTTCAGTAAATTTTTATAATAAGGTTAATTTATTAAACATTAGTTAATGTATTAAGTAACATAAGAACTAAACACAATAGGCAATACATTAGTTACTGTGATTTGTTAATCTTTGTTAATGTTTGGAAGGTAATAAAAATACCAGCTAATTCATTGTTTGTTCACGTTAGTTCATTAGTCTCATGTATTTAGTCTTGGTGGGATTAGATCTGCTACGCTGCTGCTGAAATGCTGCTGCTGTTGATTATTTCTGTTGTTGTAGATCGCTGCTGTGATATTATATTATAGCAAGTACCCCAACATTGTGTCTGACACATTTTCCTCGCATCGTGGAATACTTCTTCTGATTTAATGTCTCTACACAATGCCTAAGCACAGTGGACTCATCCAAATAAGTTATATTATGGGACTTTACCGATATGTGATGATGTTTCCTAAATTCAGACATAGGGTTTCCGAGAACTCATCGGCTTCAGCCACAGAATGCGCATTTATCCCCTTTAGGCCTATTTAAGCCCCCATGTCCCAGGCTCCAGACTTTAAGCGAAGCTATATCTCAACCCAAAGAGACCAACAGTCTGCAAATTGGATGCATAATGTTTTTGTGGAATTTTAAAGTAAGTTTGAAGTCTGCAGCATGAACATAATGAAAGTATCATATAAGCCTTGAGCCACAGGGAGAAGAGGTCATACCAACTTATTTCTAAAAAGCGGCGTGTGCATGCATGAATGTGCATACATGTATCACTGATGCATACGCAGCTTATATTTTCAGCTGATCTATTCTGTTCTGTGATATATCTCCTTTGATGTAAGACCCAAGGTCATGGGTCTCGATTCCCAGGGAAAGCAAGAAACTGACAAAATGTAAAAATGTGTACCTTGAATGTAAATGTTGAGTAAGCTTTGGATAAGCGTCTGCCAAATGCATAAAATGTAAATAAGTTGTTGCTATTGTTCAGAGGATATTAAGCGGTACTTTATGCCGCCTTTAAATAAAAAAAAAAATAAAAATAATAAAATGCTTCCAGTTAAAAATGTTATGTCTTAGGCTAGATTGGTGGGATTTGAGTTTTATGTTAATAAGGGAGGATCTTTTCTGGATTCTAGTTGAACGTTGGATGGAGGTGTTCTTTCAATCTGGAGGCAACTTATCATTTATAATAAGGTGGCCAGACAATTCGTTTAATAGTGTACTTTTTGGGGTTTAAAAGGTTTTTTTAAGTATGCCTTTTTAAATATTACGTTTTGAGCTATATATTGTTTAGATTGGTTGGTTGAAGTTTTACGTTAATGCTTTTCTGGATCGGAGTAGTTTAGTTGAAGGGATTGATGTGGAGGTGTTTTTTCAGTTTGTAATTTATATTGCAAAAAATGGTTATTATGTAATGGTCCTTTGGCGCCACTAATAATAAGTACATGGAGGAATAACAATAGTGATGCCTTGCTCTAGGCAAACAATTACCACTATGTATGAGAGAATATCAATAGATCAGGTTGTTATTTGTTTTAATTGTAATCGTTAGCATAGTATCACTTGCCAAAAAAAACCCATTACTATAATGGGCTTTAAGATGGTAATGTTAGCATCTGCTATTATTTGAATAATGCTTCAATCTGCTTGAATTGACTGGTGTGAATGACTTAGTCCACGTATAAGCCTACCTGTTAGCATTCTTGGGTGAATGCTTGATGCGCTAATAATTTTAGCCAGTGTTGGAGGAAGTGCTACTTAATATTCTTAACAAAGTTTATAACATCAACGAATAATCACTGTGTCGAATAACATACCTACTTAAGTAAAAGTATAAAGTATCGTAACCTTGGCACAGTAAAATGTGCGTATATGTCAAAAGTAAAAGTATTTATTAAAAAGTTTAATAATCACTAAAGACATGTATTAACTTTATTGTTATCTCATTATTTTCTTAGATAGAGTTTGTAAATCTAGTCTCTGTTTCTTTCTTTTCACTTGGTTTTTACGTTTACCTTATGGGTGAGAGCTGAACAATAAGTACATGCAAAATGGTCCTGATGATTCACAATTAAAACACTTTCTGTCATTCAGCAACTGGCGTTTCAGTCTGTGGTCTTCCCCAGTCTGTAGAGGCGATTGCCAGAAACGTGGCTCTTTCGGATAGTCTAAGAAGAGAGCTCGGATCAATAAAACAATGCTCTTGCAATTATAATGCTCTGCATCTGCTTTTTACAAAAACATCACATTTTGGTTATGAAATTATACAACTTCCTCATAGTTACTGGAATCTTTCCTTCAGGTTAATATGGCACCCCAAGAGCAAATCAGACCCTTCTTCAGTGCTCTCCAACGAAAATTGTATGTTTACTAATTCAGGTAGTATCAGACACAGTCTCTATGTGATAATATCTAGGTGAAAAGAGTTCTCTATGTGTTGGAATTTATCTGACTTTTGTAGCGGAGATGCCCTAGCAGGCCGGTCAGGTAAGCCAGTCCGTCTGCTTCCTGACCTGAGCCCCAGTTATTCAAGTTTAGGCTTAAAGACTATATGCCAAAGTACTAGAGAGAGAAGAGCAGCACCACTCCAAGAAGGATGGATACTGTCCCTCTTCAAGTCATGGTCCAGGTCTGCTCCAAAAGCTTTTCCAATTGTCTATGAGACCTATGTTATTTTGCAGAGACAATTCACTTGAACAACTGAGCCATTGAGTGATGAGGCCCAGCCCAAAGCTGAGTTTACCTATGGCAGAGATCAGGCAGTTTAAGTTGATTCTCTTTGGACTGTATGTGCCCCAGCCACCTTTGCATCAGACTGATGGAGCGGGTCCTGGGGGAGGGCATTCCTCTACACCCACTGTATGGTTTACATTTGACGCTCTGTTGCTCAATGCCAGAGACTTTGATCAGGCTGTCCACAACCTACGCGGAGGTCCTGACAACCACATCCGTGGCGCCGGGTTGCGGTTGAACTCCAGCCAAGTGTAACCTGCTCACCAGCCAGATGCAGTTCCTGGGGCACAGAAAGGAGCAGGAGTTTCTACTGACCCAACAAAAGGTGGCCGCGTGTGAGGGACTGGCTCCCCACCAGCCAACATCACTTGAGCTGTTGGGCTTCCTGGGCCTGGCCTCCTATTATAAGAGGTTCGTCAGAGACTTTGCAAGCATCCACCAGCCCCTTTACATCAGCTGACAAACAAGGGCCGCGTTTTGGGTGGACTTTCTCTGGGTAAGCGCTTCCAGCAGCTAAAAAAACACTTAATCTAACGCTCCTGTCCTGGCCTACCCTGATCCCAACCAACCATTCCTCTTCATGACCACTGATGCCAGTAACGTGGGGAATTGGGGGCCATACTCTTTCAGAGGGGAGAATGGAGAGATTAACGTGGGGTCCGGGGCCATACTCCTCTCAGAGGGGAAGAGATGGAGCAGTGGTGGCCACTGTAACTGCAGTCCTCAGTGGCCCAGACAGAAACAACTGCGATCACTCGGCGGGAGTTGCTGCGATGTAGTCCTGGTGGTCCGTCACTTCTGACTGTGCTTTAATTCTCAGAGACACTTTTGGTCGTGCTGTGTATGGACACCAGTGCTCATACTTCATGCTTGTTAGCTTAATACAACGAAAGCAGCTTGGCTCGGTCAGCCCCAGAAGTTTTCAGCATAACTGCCAAAGTTATTACAATATTGACTTTATGAGCTGTTGGTGCTTGTACTCTGATATTCGGCTATATTTAAGTTTAGATTTATGCCATTATTAACTTGGGTTAAATGTTGATAACTTCAATGCTGATTTAAAGAGTCCCTTTGTTACATTATGGTTACAAATAGATGCTTACTTTTCAATACAGTCGCTTTAACAAGTTAGTTAATGCACTAACTAAACATGAATTAAAAATAACCCAATTAATCAGTAACTTTATAATGAGAAGAATTTATTAAGCATTAGTTAATGTATTGGAGTAACATGAACTAATCCATGAGCAATACATTCGTTACTGTATTTGTTAATCTTTGTTAATGTTTAGGTAATAAAAATACAGCTAATTCATTGTTTGTTCCACGTTAGTTCATTAGTTCATGTATTTAGTCTTGGTGAGATTAGATCTACTATACCTGCAACGCTGAAATACTGCTGCTGAAGGATTATTTCTGTTGTTGTAAATTCAGCTGCTGCTTCTATTATTATATTATAGCAAGTACCCCAACATTGTGTCGGCCCACATTGCGCATCGTGAATACTTGATTTGATGCTCCCTGCACATTATAACACATGGGACTCTGTCCAAATAAGTTATATTATGGGACTCTTACCATATGTGATGATGTTTCCTAAATTCAGACATTGGGTTTCCGAGAACTCCTTGACTTCCAGCCACAGAATCGCGTGATTTATCCCCTTTTCCCATTTCTTCGCCCCATGTCCCGGGCTCCGAACTTCAAACGGCTATATCTCAGCAAGGGAACCGCTTAGAGTCACCAAATTGGATGCATAATGCTTTTGTGAATTTTAAGTGAAGTTGAAAGTCTGCAGCATGAACATATTAGTATCATATATGGCAGACACAGGAGAAAGAGATCATTTTAACCATTCAAAGAAGGCCGTGTGCATCATGAATGTGCATACATGTATCACTGATGCATACATAGCTTATATTTTCAACTGATCTATTTGTTCTTGTGATATATCTCTCCAACTGATGTAAGACTCCAAGGTCATAGGTTCGATTCCCAGCTTAAGAACTGGATACAAAATGTAAAAATATTATTGCCTTGAATGTAATTGAGTAAGCTTTGGATAAAGCGTCTTGCCAAAATGGCTATAAATGTAAATGTTATTTGCTATTGTTCTTGAATATTCGCGGTACTTTGTACATCACTTTTTAACATAAAAAAATAATAAATGCTTCAAAGTTAGCAAATGTTATGTCTTAGAGGCTAGGTGGTACTGTTTGAGGTTTTTATGTCAATTATGCATGAGGATCTTTTCACTGGATTTCCTGGTTGAACGTTGGATGGAGGTGTTCTTTCAATCTGAGGTAACTATAAATTTTATAATAGAATTGTGGAGCAATTGTTTAATAGTGTACTTTTTTAGTTTAAAAAGTTTTTTTTTTTAAGTATGCTTTTTTAAATATTCTGCGTTTTGAGCTATATATTGTTTAGATTGGTGTGGTTGAAGTTTTACGTTAATGAGCTTTTCTGGATCGGGTGAAGTTTAGTTGAAGTTGGATGGAGGTGTTTTCAGCTGCTTAATTTATATTGCAAAAATGGTTGTGTAATGGTCCTTTGGCGAGCGCCACTAATAAGTATGGAGAATAACAATGGTGATGCCCTTGCCTTGAGCAGCACCACTAACTATGTGCGGAACAAATATCAATAAGATCAAGGACTGTTGTTTTTAATTTGTAATACGTTAGCTTGCATAAGTATCACTTGCCAAAAAACCCGTACTATAATGGGCTTTTAAGATAGTAATGTTAGCATCTGCATATTATTTTGAATAATGCTTCCAATTAGCTTGAATTGGACTGGTGTGAAATGACTTCAGTCCACGCAACCTACCTGTTAGAGATTCTTGAATTGAATGTGATACTAATAATTTTTAGCCAGTGGTGGAGGAAGTGCTACTTAATATTCTTAACAAGGATTTACTAACGTAATAATAAATGCATCAGATAACATTGCCTACTAAGTAAAGTATAAAGTATCCGTGAGTCTTTGGCCAGAAATGGATTATGTCAAAAGTAAAGTATTTATTAAAAAGTTTAATAATCACTAAAGACATGTGCATTAACTTTATTGTTATCTCATTATTTTCTTAGACAGAGTTGTAAATCTCGTCTCTGTTTCTTTCTTTTTACTTGGTTTCGTTTACCTTGGGTGAGAACACAGTTATGCAGAAATACGTCCTGATTATTACAATTAAAACACTTTCTGTCATTCAGCAACTGGCGTTTCAGTCTGGTTCCCAGTCTGTAAGAGGCGGTGCCTAAGCTGTGCAAACACTCGGATAGTCCTAAGAAGAGAGCTCGGATCCAATAAAAACAAATGCCTTGCAATTATGGTATCTTGCATCTGCTTTTTTGGCAAAACACTCACATTTGGTTATGAGAATTGCACAATCCCACTCAGTTACTGGAATCTTCCTTCCAGGGTTAATGGCACCTCAAGAGCAGTCAGGACCTTCTTCCAGTGCTCAAATTAGTATTGTATTTACTAAGTCGGGGAACAGATAACAGTCCCATGTGATAATATCTAGGTGAAGAGTCTCCCTATGTGGTGGAACTTCTATCTGACTTCTTGTAACGAGAGACAGCTAGCAGGCGGTCAGGTAAGTTTCAGTCCGTCTGGCTTCCTGACTCTGAGCCCCAGTTATTCAAGGTTTAAGCTTGAAGACTATATGCCAAATTACTAGAGAGAAGAGCAGCACCACTCTCAAGAAAGGATGGATGCGCGTCCCTCTTCAACAGGTCAGGTCTGCCCCAAAAAGCTTTTCCAATTGTCTATAGAACCCTATGTTATTTTGCAGACACACTTCAGACAAATCTGTGCCATTGAGTGATGAGTGCCCAGCCCAAAACTGAGTTTACCCTAAGTAGCAAGGACTGGCACAGTTTAAGTTGATGCTCTTTGGACTATGTAATGCCCTCAGCCACACCTTTGCTGCGGCTGATGGGGCGGGTCTCAGGAGACAATTCCCCACACCCACTGTATGTGTTTACTTGGGCTCTGTTCTTTGCTCAATGCCAGAGACTTTGAGTCAGAGCTGTATCCACAGCACCCACAAGGGAGGTCCAGCAACCATCCTCAGCGGCCGGGTTAGCGGTTGAACCCAGCTGGCGTGGTAACCTGCTCACCAGCCAGATTAAGTTCCTGGGGGCACAGAAAGAAGACAGGGGTTTCTACTGACCCAACAAAGGTGGCCACGTTGAGGGACTGGCCCCCACCAACCAACATCACTGAGCTGCGGGCTTCCTGGGCCACAACCTCCCCTGTTATAGAAAGTTCGTCAGGGAACTTTTGCAACCATCACCAGCCCACCACATCAGCCTTCAAACAAGCAGGGCCGCGTTTGGGTGGACTCTGCGGTGTGTGCCAGCGAAAACACTTAATCAACGCTCCTGTCTATTTTCACCCTGATCCCAACCAGCCATTCCTCCTGGACACTGATGCCAGTAACGTGGGAGTCGGGGGCCATGGGCTCCTTTTCAGAGTGGGGAGAATGGAGAGATTAACGATGAGGTCGGGGCCATACTCAGAGAGGGGAAGAATGAGAGCGCAGTGTGGGGCCCTACTATAGCTGCAGGGGTCTCAGCCGCCCGGGCAGAAACAACTGCGTCACCAAGCGGGAGTTGCTTTCTGCGCGTGGTCCTGGTGGTCCGTCACTTCTGACTGTTACTTTAATTCTCAGAACACCCACTTTTGGTCGCAGCGTGCTGTGTGACACTTATGCTTTATACTTTCGTAGCACAATTAGCTTAATACAAAGCTTAAAACTTAGCTCCGCTTCAGCCCCAAGTTTTTCAGCATAACTGCCAGTTATTACAATATTGACTTTTTATGAGCTGTTGGTGCTTGTACTAACGGTGTTCCGCCATTTTTGGTTAGATTTATGCCATTATTAGCAGGTTAAATGTTGATAACTTCAATGCTTGATTTAAAGAGGTCCTTTGTTACACATGGTTACAATGGGTAAACACTTCTTTCAATAAGATTGGCACGCGTTACGCTTGAAAATGCACTAACTTAACATAGATTAAAAATAACCCCAACAATCAGTAGCTTTATAATAAAGGTTAAATTTATTAAACATTAGTTAACAATGTATTAAGTAAACATAGACTAAACGCATGAAACCTTGTACATTCGTTACTGTATTTGTTAATCTATACTGATGTCTGTTTGGTAATAAAAATAACAGCCTTAATTCATTGTTTGTTCACGTTAGTTCATTAGTTCGGGCGTATTCTAGTCTTGGTGGGATTAGATCTGCTAAGCTGCTGCTGGAAATGCTGCTGGCTGTTGATTATTTCTGTTGTTGTAGCATCGCTGCTGCCTTGTTATTATATTATAGCACCGTACCCCAACATTGTGTGTCGGCCACATTTACTTGCGTGGAATACTGATTTAATGCCTGCACTGTACACGCATCATGCACAGGACTCTGTCGTAAATAAGTTATATTATGGGACTTTACCATATGTGTATGATGTTTCCTAAAATTGAACTTATAGGGTTTCCGAGAACTCCTCCGACTTCCAGCCACAAGAGATAAGCATTTATCCCTCTTTTTAGGCTATTTGGCCCCAGTCCCAGGCTCGGACTTCAAGCGGCTATATCTCAGCAAGGAACCCGGCTTAGAGTCACCATTGGATGCATAATGTTTTGTGAATTTTTAAGTGAAGTTGAAGTCTGCAGCATGAACATATTGGTATCATATATGCATGTGACACAGGAGAAGAGATCATTTAATAGCCATTCAAAGAACGCTGCGTGTGCATGCATGTGAATGTGCGCCACATTGTATCAATTGATGCATACATAGCTTATATTTTCAGCTGATCTATCTTGTTCTGGTGATATATCTCCAACTGATGTAAAGACCCAAGGTCATGGGTCTGATTCCTCAGGAAAGCAAGAACTGACAAAATGTAAAAATATTGTACCTTGAATGCAAATGTTGATCGCTTTGGATAAAGCGTCTGCCAATGTATAAATGTAATATTATTGCATATTGTTCATAGATATTCATGCGGTACTGTAATCGCTTTGCCTTTTAAATAAAAAAATAATAAAAATGCTTCAGTTAAAATGTTATGTCTTTAGAGCTGTGATTGGTGGTTGAGTTTTATGTTAATATGAGGATCTTTTCTGGATTTCCTAGTTGAGCGTTGGATGGAGGTGTTCTTTCAATCTGAGGTAACTTATCATTTATAATAGGAATTGTGGAGCAATTGTTTAATAATTAATACTTTTTTAGTTTAAAATGTTTTTTTTTAAGTATACTTTTTTTAAATATTCGTTTTGAGCTATATATTGTTTAGATTTGGTGGTTGAGTTTTTTCGTTAATGCTTTTCTTCTGATCAAGTAGTTTAGTTGAAGGAAGGTTGGATAGGTGTTTTTCAGCTGTAATTTGATATTGCAAAAAATGGTTGTGTAATGGTCCTTTGGCGGCGCCACTAATAAAGTATGGGAGAATAACAATAGTGACAATGCCTTGCCTTGAGCCAAGCACCACTAATATGTATGGAGAATATCAATCGATCATGGGACTGTTGTTTTTAATTGTAATGCGTTGGCAGTAAATATACTGCCAAAAAACCCATTACTTTATAATGGGCTTTTAAGATGGTAATATTAGGCATCTGCTGGTTATTTGAATAATGCTTCAATGCTTGAACTTGACTGGTGTGAATGACTTAGTCCACGTAAACTCTACCTGGTATAGCATTCTTGAATTGAATGTGATGCTAATAATTTTAGCTTAGTGGTGGAGAGTGCTGCCAATATTCTTAACAAGGATTTACTAACGTAATAATAAATGTATCAGATAACATGCCTACTTAGAAGTAAAAGTATAGAAGTATCGTAGCCTTGGCACGTAAAATGTGCGTTATGTCCAAAAAGTAAAAGTATTTATTAAAAGTTTAATAATCACTAAAGGCATGTGTATTAACTTTTTATTGTTATCTCATTATTTTCTTAGACAGAGTTTAGTAAATCTCGTCTCTGTTGCCTGCTTTCTTTTTACTTGGTTTCGTTTACCTTATGGAAGAGCGAACACAGTTACATGCAAAATGGTCTGATGACTCACAATTAAAAACACTTTCTTGTCATTCAGCAACTGGCGTTTCAGGTCTGGTTCCCAGTCTGTAAGGCGGTGCCTAAAAGCTGCAAACAAGCACTCGGATAGTCTTAAGAGAGAGCTCGGATCCAATAAAACAATGCCTTGCAATTATGGTATCTTGCATCTGCTTTTTGCAAAGCTTTTATCACATTTGGTTATGAAGTATACAATGTCCTCAGTTACTGGAATCTTTCCTTCAGAAGTTAATGGCACCCCAAGAGCAGTCAGTCTCTTCTTCAGTGCTCAACGAGTATTGTATTTGTTTACTAAGTCGAGGAACAGACACAGTCTCTATGTGATAATATCTAGGTGAAAGAGTCTCTATGTGTTGGAATTTATCTGACTTTTGTGTGAGGAGACAGCTAGCAGACGGTCAGGTAAGCCAGTCCGTCTGCTTCCTGGACCTGGGCCCACAGTTATCTGAAGGTTTAGCTTAAAGACTATATGCTAAATTACTAGAGAGAAGAGCAGCACCACTCCAGAAGGCTGATGGATGCCGTCCCACTCTTCAACAGGTCAGGTTTGCCCCTGCAAAGCTTTTCCAATTGTCTATGAACCCTATGTTATTTTGCAGACACCACTTAGACAACCAGCCATTAAGTGGTAAGGCTTCCAACCCAAAGCAGAGTTTACCCTGGCGGTGAAGGACTGTGGCAGTTGCAGTTGATGCTCTTTGGACTGTGTAATGCCCCAGCCACCTTTACGCCGCTGATGGAGCAGGGTCCTAGCAGAACATTCCCACATACTGTATGGCGTAGTGCCTTGGGCTAGCTCTGTTTGGCTCAATGCCAGGAGACTTCTGATCAGGCTGTCCACAACTTCTACGGGAGGTCACGACAACCCATCCGTAGCTTCGGGTTGCGGCTTGAACCCAGCCAAGTGTAACCTGCTCCTGCAGCCACAGATGCAGTTCCTGGAAGTGGCTTTTCAGAAAGGAACAGGGTTTCTACTGACCCAACAAAGGTGGAAGCCCGACGGTGAGGACTGGCCCCCACCAAACCAACATCACCCCAGGCTGGCGTGAGCTTCCTGGGCCTGGCACTCCTATTATAAGAGGTTCGTCAGAGACTTTGGCAACCATCACCAGCCCCCCTTACATCAGCTGACAAACAAAGACTGACTGGCGTTTTTGGGTGGACTCTCTGGTGTGGCCTTCCAGCAGGCCGCTAAAAACACTTAATCAATGCTCTGTCCTGTTTTTCCTACCCTGATCCCAAGCAAGCATTCCTCATGGACACTGATGCCAGTAACGCAGAAATTCGGGAGGCCATACTCTCTTCAGAGGGGAGAATGGAGAGATTAACGTGGGGGTCGGGGCCATGACTCTCCAGAGGAAGAATGGAGGAAGCGAGTGGTGGCCTACCATAGCTGCAGTCCTCAGTCGCCCAGACAGAAACAACTTTCGTCACCGGTGGCGGGAGTTGCTTCTTGCGGTGGTCCTGGTGGTCCTGGTCACTTCTGACTGTGCTTTAATTCTCAGAAGACACTTTTGGTCGATGCTGTGTATGTGGGTTACGAGTGCTCATACTTTCCGCTAACAATTAGCTTAATACAAGCTTAGCTTGGCTCCGGTCAGCTCCCTAAGTTTTTCAGCATAACTGCCAGTTATTACAATATTGACTTTATGAGCTGTTGGTGCTTGGCCTCTGATATTCCGGCTATATTTAAGTTTAGATTTATGCCATTATTAGCAGGTTAAATTGTTGATAACTTCAATGCTGATTTAAAGAGTCGCTTTGTTACACATGGTTACAATGTGGTAGGCACTCTTTCAACCAAGGTGTTTTTTAGCGTTAGTTAATGCAACTAACTAGCCATGAATTAAAAATAACTCCCAAACAATCATTAACTTTATAATAAGGTTAATTTATTAAGCATTAGTTAATGTATTAAGTAACATGAACTAACCATAGCATGACCAATACATTAAGTTACTGTATTTGTTAATCTTTTGTTAATGTTTAGGTAATAAAAATCTGCCAGCTAATTCATTGTTTGTTCACGTTAGTTCATTGGAGTTCATGTATTTAGTCCAGGTGGGGATTAGATCTGCTACGCTGCTGCTGAAATGCTGCTGCTGTTGATTATTTCTGTTGTTGTAGATCGCTGCTGCTTATTATTATATTATAGTAAGTACCCCAACATTGTGTCGGCCCACATTTGCACGTGGAATACTGATTTAATGCACCCTGCACATTACTGCGCATTGGGGACTCTGTCAAATAAGTTATATTATGGGACTTTACCATATGTGATGATGTTTCCTAAAATTCAGACATAGGGTTTCGAGAACTCATCGGCTTCCAGCCACAGAATGCGCATTTATCCCCTTTAGGCCTATTTGGCCCCATGTCCCAGGCTCCGAACTTCCAAGCGGCTATATCTCAGCAAGGAACCCGCTTAGAGTCACCAAATTGGATGCATAATGTTTTTGTGAATTTTAAGTGAAGTTGAAGTCTGCAGCATGAACATATTGAAGTATCATATGGCAGACACAGGAGAAGAGATCATTTTAGCCATTCAAAAGAACGCGTGTGCATGCATGAATGTGCATACATGTATCACTGATGCATACATAGCTTATATTTTCAGCTGATCTATTTGTTCTGTGATATATCTCAACTGATGTAAGACCCAAGGTCATGGGTTCGATTCCAGGGAAAGCAGAACTGACAAAATGTAAAAAATGTGTACCTTGAATGCAATGTTAGTACGCTTTGGATAAAAGCGTCTGCCACAATGCATAAATGTAAATGTTATTGCTATTGTTCATAGATATTAGCGGTACTTTGTGCACTTTAAATAAAAAAATAATAAAAAATGCTTCAGTTAAAATGTTATGTCTTAGGCTAGATTGGTGGTTGAGTTTATGTTAATATGAGGATCTTTTCTGGATTTCTAGTTGAGCGTTGGATGGAGGTGTTCTTTCAATCTGAGGTAACTTATCATTTTATAATAGAATTGTGGAGCAATTGTTTAATAGTGTACTTCTTTTAGTTTAAAAGGTTTTTTTTTAAGTATGCTTTTTTAAATAATACGTTTTTTGAGCTATATATTGTTTAGATTGGTGGTTGAGTTTACGTTAATACACTTTTCTGGATCAAGTAGTTTAGTTGAAGGTTGGATGGAGGTGTTTTTTTTCAGCTGTAATTTATATTGCAAAAATGGTTTGTGTAATGGTCCTTTGCGGCGCCACTAATAAGTATGGAGAATAACAATAGTGATGCCTTGCCTTAGGCAAGCACCAATAATATGTATGGAGAATATCAATAGATCCAGGACTGTTGTTTTAATTGTAATCGTTAGCATAGTATCACTTGCCAAAAAACCCATTACTATAATGGGCTTTTAAGATGGTAATGTTAGCATCTGCTATTATTTGAATAATGCTTCAATTGCTTGAATTGACTGGTGTGAATGACTTAGTCCACGTAAACTCCTACCTGTTAGCATTCTTGAATTGAATGTGATGCTAATAATTTTAGCCAGTGGTGGAGGAAGTGCTACTTAATATTCTTAACAAGGATTTACTAACGTAATAATAAATGTATCCAGATAACATGCCTACTTAAGTAAAAGTATAAAGTATCCGTAGCCTTGGCAAGTAAAATATGCGTTATGTCAAAAGAAAGTAAAAGTATTTATTAAAAGTTTAATAATCACTAAAGACATGTATAACTTTATTGTTATCTCATTATTTTCTTAGACAGAGTTGTAAATCTGCGTCTCTGTTTCTTTCTTTTACTTGGTTTTTCGTTTTACCTTATGGGTGAGCCGAACACAGTTACATGCAAAATGGTCCTGATGACCACAATTAAAACACTTTCTGTCATTCAGCAACTGGCGTTTTCAGTCTGGTTCCCAGTCTGTAAGGCCGGTGCCTAAAGCGACAAACACTCGGATAGTCTAAGAAGAGAGCTCGTGGATCCAATAAAACAATGCCTTGCTTACAGTATGGTATCTTGCATCTGCTTTTACAAAAACATCACATTTAAGTTGTGAAATTATACAATCCACCCTCAGTTACTGAATCTTTCCTTCAGGGTTAATGGCACCCCAAGAGCAGTCAGCCCTTCTTCAGTGCTCAGCGAGTATTGTATTTACTAATTCGGGAACAGACACAGTCTCTATGTGATAATATCTAGGTGAAAGAGTCTCTATGTGTTGGAATTTATCTGACTTTTGTAGCAGGAGACAGCTAGCAGGCGCGTCAGGTAAGCCAGTCCGTCATCTGCTTCCTGACCTGGCCCCAGTTATTCAAGGTTTAAGCTTAAAGACTATATGCCAAATTACTAGAGAAGAGCAGCACCACTCCACAGAAGGATGGATGCCGTCCCTCTTCAACAGGTCAGGTCTGCCCCAAAAAGCTTTTCCAATTGTCTATGAACCCTATGTGTTATTTTGCAGACACCACTTAGACAACCAGCCATTGAGTGATGAGGCCCAGCCCAAAACTGCATTTTACCCTATGGCAAGGACTGTGTCAGTTTAAGTTGATGCTCTTTGGACTGTGTAATGCCCCAGCCACCTTTGCTTGTGGCTGATGGAGCGGGTCCTTAGAGACATTCCCCACACCCACTGTATGGTTTACTTGGGCGCTCTGTTGCTCAATGCCAGAGACTTTGATCAGGCTGTTCACAACTTACGGGAGGTCCTGACAACCATCCGTGGCGCTGGGTTGCGGTTGAACCCAGCCAAATGTAACCTGCTCACCAGCCAGATGCGGTTCCTGGGGCACAGAAAGGAGCAGGGTTTTCTACTGACCCAACAAAGGTGGCCACGGTGAGGGGACTGGCCCCACCAACCAACATCACTGAGCTGCGGAGCTTCCTGGGCCTGGCCTCCTATTATAAGAGGTTCGTCAGAGAGACTTTGCAACCATCACTAGCCCCTGCATCAGCTGACAAACAAGGGCCAGCGTTTTTGGGTGGACTCTGCGGTGGCCTTCCAGCAGCTAAAAAAACACTTAATCAAACGCCCTGTCCTGGCCTGCACCTGATCCCAACCAACCACATTCTCTCATGGACACTGATGCCAGTAGCGTGGGGGTCGGGGCCATACTCTTTCAGAGGGGGAGAATGGAGATTAACGTGAAGTCGGGCCATACTCTCTCAGGAGGGGAAGAATGGAGAGCGAAGTGGTGGCCTACTATAGCTGCAGTCTCAGTCGCCCAGACAGAAACAACTGCGTCACCCGGGCGGGAGTTGCTTGCGTGTGGTCCTGGTGGTCCGTCACTTCTGACTGTGCTTTAATTTCTCAGAGACACTTTTGAAGTCGTGCTGTGGTATGGGACACGAGTGTCTACTTTTCCGCTAACAATTAGCTTAATACGAAGCTAGCTTTAGCCCGGTCAGCCCTGAAGTTTTTCAGCATAACTGCCAAGTTATTACAATATTGACTTTATGAGCTGTTGGTGCTTGTACTCTGATATTCGCTATATTTAAGTTTAGATTTATGCCATTATTAGCAGGTTAAATGTTGATAACTTTAATGCTGATTTAAGAGTCCCTTTGTTACACATGGTTACAATGGGTAGACACTTTTCAATAAAGGTGCTTTTTAACGTTAGTTAATGCACTAACTAACATGAATTAAAAATAACCCCAACAATCAGTAACTTTTATAATAAGGTTGATTTATTAAACATTAGTTAATGTATTAAGTAACATGAACTAACCATGAGCAATACATTCGTTACTGTATTTGTTAATCTTTGTTAATGTTTAGGTAATAAAAATACAGCTAATTCATTGTTTGTTCACGTTAGTTCATTAGTTCATGTATTTAGTCTTGGTGGGATTAGATCTGCTACGCTGCTGCTGAAATGCTGCTGCTGTTGATTATTTCTGTTGTTGTAGATTGCTGCTGCTTATTATTATATTATAGCAAGTACCCCAACATTGTGTCGAAGCTCACATTTATACGTGGAATACTGATTTAATGCCTGCACACGTGCTGCGCACAGGGACTCTGTCAAATAAGTTATATATCATGGGACTTTACCATATGTGATGATGTTTCCTAAAAATTCAGACATAGGGTTTCCGAGAACTCATCGGCTTCCAGCCACAGAATGCGCATTTGTCCTTTCGGCCTATTTTCGCCCCATGTCCCAGGCTCCGAACTTCAAACGGCTATATCTCAGCAAGGAACCGCGCAGAGTCACCAAATTGGATGCATAATGTTTTTGTGAATTTTAAGTGAAGTTGAAGTCTCGCAGCATGAACATATTAGTATCATATGGCAGACACAGGAGAAGAGATCATTTTAGCCATTCAAAGAACGCGTGTGCATGCATGAATGTGCATACATGTATCACTGATGCATACATAGCTTATATTTTCAGCTGATCTATTTGTTCTGTGATATATCTCAACTGATGTAAGACCCAAGGTCATGGGTTCGATTCCCAGGGAAAGCAAGAACTGACAAAATGTAAAAATGTGTACCTTGAATGCAATGTTAGTCGCTTTGGATAAAAGCGTCTGCCAAATGCATAAATGTAAATGTTATTTGCTATTGTTCATAGATATTCGCTGTACTTTTGTACCGCTTTTTTAAATAAAAAAATAATAAAAATGCTTCAGTTAAAATGTTATGTCTTAGGCTAGATTGGTGGTTGAGTTTTATGTTAATATGAGGATCTTTTCTGGATTTCTAGTTGAACGTTGGATGGAGGTGTTCTTTCAATCTGAGGTAACTTATCATTTATAATAGAATTGTGGAGCAATTGTTTAATAGTGTACTTTTTTTAGTTTAAAAGGTTTTTTTTTTAAGTATGCTTTTTTTTTTTAAATATTACGTTTTGAGCTATATATTGTTTAGATTGGTGGTTGAGTTTTACGTTAATGCTTTTCTGGATCGAAGTAGTTTAGTTGAAGGTTGGATGGAGGTGTTTTTTTTCAGCTGTAATTTATATTGCAAAAATGGTTGTGTAATGGTCCTTTAGTGGCGCCACTAATAAGTATGGAGAATAACAATAGTGATGCCTTGCCTTGGCAAGCACCACTATATGTATGGAGAATATCAATAGATCAGGACTGTTGTTTTAATTGTAATCGTTAGCATAGTATCACTTGCCAAAAAACCCATTACTATAATGGGCTTTTAAGATGGTAATGTTAGCATCTGCTATTATTTGAATAATGCTTCAATTGCTTGAATTGACTGGTGTGAATGACTTAGTCCACGTAAACCTACCTGTTAGCATTCTTGAATTGAATGTGATGCTAATAATTTTAGCCAGTGGTGGAGGAAGTGCTACTTAATATTCTTAACAAGGATTTACTAACGTAATAATAAATGTATCAGATAACATGCCTACTTAAGTAAAAGTATAAAGTATCCGTAGCCTTGGCCGTAAAATGTGCGTTATGTCAAAAGTAAAAGTATTTATTAAAAGTTTAATAATCACTAAAGACATGTATTAACTTTATTGTTATCTCATTATTTTCTTAGACAGAGTTGTAAATCTCGTCTCTGTTTCTTTCTTTTTACTTGGTTTCGTTTACCTTATGGGTGAGCGAACACAGTTACATGCAAAATGGTCCTGATGACCACAATTAAAACACTTTCTGTCATTCAGCAACTGGCGTTTTCAGTCTGGTTCCCAGTCTGTAAGCGATTGCCTAAAGCGGCAAACACTCGGATAGTCTAAGAAGAGAGCTCGGATCCAATAAAACAATGCCTTGCAATTATGGTATCTTGCATCTGCTTTTTACAAAAACATCACATTTGGTTATGAAATTATACAATCCCTCAGTTACTGGAATCTTTCCTTCAGGGTTAATGGCACCCCAAGAGCAGTCAGCCCTTCTTCAGTGCTCAACGAGTATTGTATTTACTAATTCGGGGAACAGACACAGTCTCTATGTGATAATATCTAGGTGAAAGAGTCTCTATGTGTTGGAATTTATCTGACTTTTGTAACGGGAGACAGCTAGCAGACGGTCAGGTAAGCCAGTCCGTCTGCTTCCTGACCTGGGCCCCAGTTATTCAAGGTTTAGCTTAAAGACTATATGCCAAATTACTAGAGAGAAGAGCAGCACCACTCAAGAAGGATGGATGCCGTCCTCTTCAACAGGTCAGGTCTGCCCCAAAAGCTTTTCCAATTGTCTATGAACCCTATGTTATTTTGCAGACACCACTTAGACAACCAGCCATTGAGTGATGAGGCCCAGCCCAAAACTGAGTTTACCCTATGGCAAGGACTGTGGCAGTTTAAGTTGATGCTCTTTGGACTGTGTAATGCCCCAGCCACCTTTGCGCGGCTGATGGAGCGGGTCCTTAGAGACATTCCCCACACCCACTGTATGGTTTACTTGGACGCTCTGTTGCTCAATGCCAGAGACTTTGATCAGGCTGTCCACAACTTACGGAGGTCCTGACAACCATCCGTAGCGCCGGGTTGCGGTTGAACCCAGCCAAGTGTAACCTGCTCACCAGCCAGATGCAGTTCCTGGGGCACAGAAAGGAGCAGGGTTTCTACTGACCCAACAAAGGTGGCCACGGTGAGGACTGGCCCCACCAACCAACATCACTGAGCTGCGGAGCTTCCTGGGCCTGGCCTCCTATTATAAGAGGTTCGTCAGAGACTTTGCAACCATCACCAGCCCCTTACATCAGCTGACAAACAAGGGCCAGCGTTTTGGGTGGACTCTGCGGTGGCCTTCCAGCAGCTAAAAAAAACACTTAATCAACGCTCCTGTCCTGGCCTACCCTGATCCCAACCAACCATTCCTCATGGACACTGATGCCAGTAACGTGGGGGTCGGGGCCATACTCTTTCAGAGGGGGGAGAATGGAGAGATTAACGTGGGGGTCGGGGCCATACTCTCTCAGAGGGGAAGAATGGAGAGCGAGTGGTGGCCTACTATAGCTGCAGTCTCAGTCGCCCAGACAGAAACAACTGCGTCACCCGGCGGGAGTTGCTTGCGGTGGTCCTGGTGGTCCGTCACTTCTGACTGTGCTTTAATTCTCAGAGACACTTTTGGTCGTGCTGTGTATGGGACACGAGTGCTCATACTTTTCGCTAACAATTAGCTTAATACAAGCTTAGCTTAGCTCGGTCAGCCCCAAGTTTTTCAGCATAACTGCCAGTTATTACAATATTGACTTTATGAGCTGTTGGTGCTTGTACTCTGATATTCCGCTATATTTAAGTTTAGATTTATGCCATTATTAGCAGGTTAAATGTTGATAACTTCAATGCTGATTTAAAGAGTCCCTTTGTTACACATGGTTACAATGGGTAAACACTTTTCAATAAGGTGCTTTTTTTAACGTTAGTTAATGCACTAACTAACATGAATTAAAAATAACCCCAACAATCAGTAACTTTATAATAAGGTTAATTTATTAAACATTAGTTAATGTATTAAGTAACATGAACTAACCATGAGCAATACATTCGTTACTGTATTTGTTAATCTTTGTTAATGTTTAGGTAATAAAAATACAGCTAATTCATTGTTTGTTCACGTTAGTTCATTAGTTCATGTATTTAGTCTTGGTGGGATTAGATCTGCTACGCTGCTGCTGAAATGCTGCTGCTGTTGATTATTTCTGTTGTTGTAGATCGCTGCTGCTTATTATTATATTATAGCAAGTACCCCAACATTGTGTCGGCCCACATTTCGCACGTGGAATACTGATTTAATGCCCTGCACACGTACTGCGCACAGGGACTCTGTCAAATAAGTTATATTATGGGACTTTACCATATGTGATGATGTTTCCTAAAATTCAGACATAGGGTTTCCGAGAACTCATCGGCTTCCAGCCACAGAATGCGCATTTATCCCCTTTCGGCCTATTTCGCCCCATGTCCCAGGCTCCGAACTTCAAACGGCTATATCTCAGCAAGGAACCCGCTTAGAGTCACCAAATTGGATGCATAATGTTTTTGTGAATTTTAAGTGAAGTTGAAGTCTGCAGCATGAACATATTAGTATCATATGGCAGACACAGGAGAAGAGATCATTTTAGCCATTCAAAGAACGCGTGTGCATGCATGAATGTGCATACATGTATCACTGATGCATACATAGCTTATATTTTCAGCTGATCTATTTGTTCTGTGATATATCTCAACTGATGTAAGACCCAAGGTCATGGGTTCGATTCCCAGGGAAAGCAAGAACTGACAAAATGTAAAAATGTGTACCTTGAATGCAATGTTAGTCGCTTTGGATAAAAGCGTCTGCCAAATGCATAAATGTAAATGTTATTTGCTATTGTTCATAGATATTCGCGGTACTTTGTACGCCTTTTAAATAAAAAATAATAAAAATGCTTCAGTTAAAATGTTATGTCTTAGGCTAGATTGGTGGTTGAGTTTTATGTTAATATGAGGATCTTTTCTGGATTTCTAGTTGAACGTTGGATGGAGGTGTTCTTTCAATCTGAGGTAACTTATCATTTATAATAGAATTGTGGAGCAATTGTTTAATAGTGTACTTTTTTAGTTTAAAAGGGTTTTTTTTTTTAAGTATGCTTTTTTTAAATATTACGTTTTGAGCTATATATTGTTTAGATTGGTGGTTGAGTTTTACGTTAATGCTTTTCTGGATCGAAGTAGTTTAGTTGAAGGTTGGATGGAGGTGTTTTTTTTCAGCTGTAATTTATATTGCAAAAATGGTTGTGTAATGGTCCTTTGGCGAGCGCCACTAATAAGTATGGAGAATAACAATAGTGATGCCTTGCCTTAGGCAAGCACCACTAATATGTATGGAGAATATCAATAGATCAGGACTGTTGTTTTAATTGTAATCGTTAGCATAGTATCACTTGCCAAAAAACCCATTACTATAATGGGCTTTTAAGATGGTAATGTTAGCATCTGCTATTATTTGAATAATGCTTCAATTGCTTGAATTGACTGGTGTGAATGACTTAGTCCACGTAAACCTACCTGTTAGCATTCTTGAATTGAATGTGATGCTAATAATTTTAGCCAGTGGTGGAGGAAGTGCTACTTAATATTCTTAACAAGGATTTACTAACGTAATAATAAATGTATCAGATAACATGCCTACTTAAGTAAAAGTATAAAGTATCCGTAGCCTTGGCCGTAAAATGTGCGTTATGTCAAAAGTAAAAGTATTTATTAAAAGTTTAATAATCACTAAAGACATGTATTAACTTTATTGTTATCTCATTATTTTCTTAGACAGAGTTGTAAATCTCGTCTCTGTTTCTTTCTTTTTACTTGGTTTCGTTTACCTTATGGGTGAGCGAACACAGTTACATGCAAAATGGTCCTGATGACCACAATTAAAACACTTTCTGTCATTCAGCAACTGGCGTTTCAGTCTGGTTCCCAGTCTGTAAGGCGGTGCCTAAAGCGGCAAACACTGGATAGTCTAAGAAGAGAGCTCGGATCCAATAAAACAATGCCTTGCAATTATGGTATCTTGCATCTGCTTTTTACAAAAACATCACATTTGGTTATGAAATTATACAATCCCTCAGTTACTTGAATCTTTCCTTCAGGGTTAATGGCACCCCAAGAGCAGTCAGCCCTTCTTCAGTGCTCAACGAGTATTGTATTTACTAATTCGGGAACAGACACAGTCTCTATGTGATAATATCTAGGTGAAAGAGTCTCTATGTGTTGGAATTTATCTGACTTTTGTAACGGAGACAGCTAGCAGACGGTCAGGTAAGCCAGTCCGTCTGCTTCCTGACCTGGGCCCCAGTTATTCAAGGTTTAGCTTAAAGACTATATGCCAAATTACTAGAGAGAAGAGCAGCACCACTCCAAGAAGGATGGATGCCGTCCTCTTCAACAGGTCAGGTCTGCCCCAAAAGCTTTTCCAATTGTCTATGAACCCTATGTTATTTTGCAGACACCACTTAGACAACCAGCCATTGAGTGATGAGGCCCAGCCCAAAACTGAGTTTACCCTATGGCAAGGACTGTGGCAGTTTAAGTTGATGCTCTTTGGACTGTGTAATGCCCCAGCCACCTTTGCGCGGCTGATGGAGCGGGTCTTAGAGACATTCCCCACACCCACTGTATGGTTTACTTGGACGCTCTGTTGCTCAATGCCAGAGACTTTGATCAGGCTGTCCACAACTTACGGGAGGTCCTGACAACCATCCGTAGCGCCGGGTTGCGGTTGAACCCAGCCAAGTGTAACCTGCTCACCAGCCAGATGCAGTTCCTGGGGCACAGAAAGGAGCAGGGTTTCTACTGACCCAACAAAGGTGGCCACGGTGAGGACTGGCCCCACCAACCAACATCACTGAGCTGCGGAGCTTCCTGGGCCTGGCCTCCTATTATAAGAGGTTCGTCAGAGACTTTGCAACCATCACCAGCCCCTTACATCAGCTGACAAACAAGGGCCAGCGTTTTGGGTGGACTCTGCGGTGGCCTTCCAGCAGCTAAAAAAACACTTAATCAACGCCTCCTGTCCTGGCCTACCCTGATCCCAACCAACCATTCCTCATGGACACTGATGCCAGTAACGTGGGGTCGGGGCCATACTCTTTCAGAGGGGGAGAATGGAGAGATTAACGTGGGGGTCGGGGCCATACTCTCAGAGGGGAAGAATGGAGAGCGAGTGGTGGCCTACTATAGCTGCAGTCTCAGTCGCCCAGACAGAAACAACTGCGTCACCCGGCGGGAGTTGCTTGCGGTGGTCCTGGTGGTCCGTCACTTCTGACTGTGCTTTAATTCTCAGAGACACTTTTGGTCGTGCTGTGTATGGGACACGAGTGCTCATACTTTCCGCTAACAATTAGCTTAATACAAGCTTAGCTTAGCTCGGTCAGCCCCAAGTTTTTCAGCATAACTGCCAGTTATTACAATATTGACTTTATGAGCTGTTGGTGCTTGTACTCTGATATTCCGCTATATTTAAGTTTAGATTTATGCCATTATTAGCAGGTTAAATGTTGATAACTTCAATGCTGATTTAAAGAGTCCCTTTGTTACACATGGTTACAATGGGTAGACACTTTTCAATAAGGTGCTTTTTTTAACGTTAGTTAATGCACTAACTAACATGAATTAAAAATAACCCCAACAATCAGTAACTTTATAATAAGGTTGATTTATTAAACATTAGTTAATGTATTAAGTAACATGAACTAACCATGAGCAATACATTCGTTACTGTATTTGTTAATCTTTGTTAATGTTTAGGTAATAAAAATACAGCTAATTCATTGTTTGTTCACGTTAGTTCATTAGTTCATGTATTTAGTCTTGGTGGGATTAGATCTGCTACGCTGCTGCTGAAATGCTGCTGCTGTTGATTATTTCTGTTGTTGTAGATCGCTGCTGCTTATTATTATATTATAGCAAGTACCCCAACATTGTGTCGGCCCACATTTCGCACGTGGAATACTGATTTAATGCCCTGCACACGTACTGCGCACAGGGACTCTGTCAAATAAGTTATATTATGGGACTTTACCATATGTGATGATGTTTCCTAAAATTCAGACATAGGGTTTCCGAGAACTCATCGGCTTCCAGCCACAGAATGCGCATTTGTCCCCTTTCGGCCTATTTCGCCCCATGTCCCAGGCTCCGAACTTCAAACGGCTATATCTCAGCAAGGAACCCGCTTAGAGTCACCAAATTGGATGCATAATGTTTTTGTGAATTTTAAGTGAAGTTGAAGTCTGCAGCATGAACATATTAGTATCATATGGCAGACACAGGGAGAAGAGATCATTTTAGCCATTCAAAGAACGCGTGTGCATGCATGAATGTGCATACATGTATCACTGATGCATACATAGCTTATATTTTCAGCTGATCTATTTGTTCTGTGATATATCTCAACTGATGTAAGACCCAAGGTCATGGGTTCGATTCCCAGGGAAAGCAAGAACTGACAAAATGTAAAAATGTGTACCTTGAATGCAATGTTAGTCGCTTTGGATAAAAGCGTCTGCCAAATGCATAAATGTAAATGTTATTTGCTATTGTTCATAGATATTCGCGGTACTTTGTACCGCCTTTTTAAATAAAAAAATAATAAAAATGCTTCAGTTAAAATGTTATGTCTTAGGCTAGATTGGTGGTTGAGTTTTATGTTAATATGAGGATCTTTTCTGGATTTCTAGTTGAACGTTGGATGGAGGTGTTCTTTCAATCTGAGGTAACTTATCATTTATAATAGAATTGTGGAGCAATTGTTTAATAGTGTACTTTTTAGTTTAAAAGGTTTTTTTTTTTTTAAGTATGCTTTTTTTTTAAATATTACGTTTTGAGCTATATATTGTTTAGATTGGTGGTTGAGTTTTACGTTAATGCTTTTCTGGATCGAAGTAGTTTAGTTGAAGGTTGGATGGAGGTGTTTTTTTTCAGCTGTAATTTATATTGCAAAAATGGTTGTGTAATGGTCCTTTGGCGAGCGCCACTAATAAGTATGGAGAATAACAATAGTGATGCCTTGCCTTAGGCAAGCACCACTAATATGTATGGAGAATATCAATAGATCAGGACTGTTGTTTTAATTGTAATCGTTAGCATAGTATCACTTGCCAAAAACCCATTACTATAATGGGCTTTTAAGATGGTAATGTTAGCATCTGCTATTATTTGAATAATGCTTCAATTGCTTGAATTGACTGGTGTGAATGACTTAGTCCACGTAAACCTACCTGTTAGCATTCTTGAATTGAATGTGATGCTAATAATTTTAGCCAGTGGTGGAGGAAGTGCTACTTAATATTCTTAACAAGGATTTACTAACGTAATAATAAATGTATCAGATAACATGCCTACTTAAGTAAAAGTATAAAGTATCCGTAGCCGTGGCCGTAAAATGTGCGTTATGTCAAAAGTAAAAGTATTTATTAAAAGTTTAATAATCACTAAAGACATGTATTAACTTTATTGTTATCTCATTATTTTCTTAGACAGAGTTGTAAATCTCGTCTCTGTTTCTTTCTTTTACTTGGTTTCGTTTACCTTATGGGTGAGCGAACACAGTTACATGCAAAATGGTCCTGATGACCACAATTAAAACACTTTCTGTCATTCAGCAACTGGCGTTTCAGTCTGGTTCCCAGTCTGTAAGGCGGTGCCTAAAGCGGCAAACACTCGGATAGTCTAAGAAGAGAGCTCGGATCCAATAAAACAATGCCTTGCAATTATGGTATCTTGCATCTGCTTTTTACAAAAACATCACATTTGGTTATGAAATTATACAATCCCTCAGTTACTGGAATCTTTCCTTCAGGGTTAATGGCACCCCAAGAGCAGTCAGCCCTTCTTCAGTGCTCAACGAGTATTGTATTTACTAATTCGGGGAACAGACACAGTCTCTATGTGATAATATCTAGGTGAAAGAGTCTCTATGTGTTGGAATTTATCTGACTTTTGTAACGGGAGACAGCTAGCAGACGGTCAGGTAAGCCAGTCCGTCTGCTTCCTGACCCGGGCCCCAGTTATTCAAGGTTTAGCTTAAAGACTATATGCCAAATTACTAGAGAGAAGAGCAGCACCACTCCAAGAAGGATGGATGCCGTCCCTCTTCAACAGGTCAGGTTTGCCCCAAAAGCTTTTCCAATTGTCTATGAACCCTATGTTATTTTGCAGACACCACTTAGACAACCAGCCATTGAGTGATGAGGCCCAGCCCAAAACTGAGTTTACCCTATGGCAAGGACTGTGGCAGTTTAAGTTGATGCTCTTTGGACTGTGTAATGCCCCAGCCACCTTCTTGCTGGCTGATGGAGCGGGTCCTTAGAGACATTCCCACACCCACTGTATGGTTTACTTGGACGCTCTGTTGCTCAATGCCAGAGACTTTGATCAGGCTGTCCACAACTTACGGGAGGTCCTGACAACCATCCGTAGCGCCGGGTTGCGGTTGAACCCAGCCAAGTGTAACCTGCTCACCAGCCAGATGCAGTTCCTGGGGCACAGAAAGGAGCAGGGTTTCTACTGACCCAACAAAGGTGGCCACGGTGAGGGACTGGCCCCCACCAACCAACATCACTGAGCTGCGGAGCTTCCTGGGCCTGGCCTCCTATTATAAGAGGTTCGTCAGAGACTTTGCAACCATCACCAGCCCTTACATCAGCTGACAAACAAGGGCCAGCGTTTTGGGTGGACTCTGCGGTGGCCTTCCAGCAGCTAAAAAAAACACTTAATCAACGCTCCTGTCCTGGCCTACCCTGATCCCAACCAACCATTCCTCATGGACACTGATGCCAGTAACGTGGGGGTCGGGGCCATACTCTTTCAGAGGGGGGAGAATGGAGAGATTAACGTGGGGGTCGGGGCCATACTCTCTCAGAGGGGGAAGAATGGAGAGCGAGTGGTGGCCTACTATAGCTGCAGTCTCAGTCGCCCAGACAGAAACAACTGCGTCACCCGGCGGGAGTTGCTTGCGGTGGTCCTGGTGGTCCGTCACTTCTGACTGTGCTTTAATTCTCAGAGACACTTTTGGTCGTGCTGTGTATGGGACACGAGTGCTCATACTTTCCGCTAACAATTAGCTTAATACAAGCTTAGCTTAGCTCCGGTCAGCCCCAAGTTTTTCAGCATAACTGCCAGTTATTACAATATTGACTTTATGAGCTGTTGGTGCTTGTACTCTGATATTCCGCTATATTTAAGTTTAGATTTATGCCATTATTAGCAGGTTAAATGTTGATAACTTCAATGCTGATTTAAAGAGTCCCTTTGTTACACATGGTTACAATGGGTAAACACTTTTCAATAAGGTGCTTTTTTTAACGTTAGTTAATGCACTAACTAACATGAATTAAAAATAACCCCAACAATCAGTAACTTTATAATAAGGTTAATTTATTAAACATTAGTTAATGTATTAAGTAACATGAACTAACCATGAGCAATACATTCGTTACTGTATTTGTTAATCTTTGTTAATGTTTAGGTAATAAAAATACAGCTAATTCATTGTTTGTTCACGTTAGTTCATTAGTTCATGTATTTAGTCTTGGTGGGATTAGATCTGCTACGCTGCTGCTGAAATGCTGCTGCTGTTGATTATTTCTGTTGTTGTAGATCGCTGCTGCTTATTATTATATTATAGCAAGTACCCCAACATTGTGTCGGCCCACATTTCGCACGTGGAATACTGATTTAATGCCCTGCACACGTACTGCGCACAGGGACTCTGTCCAATAAGTTATATTATGGGACTTTACCATATGTGATGATGTTTCCTAAAATTCAGACATAGGGTTTCTGAGAACTCATCGGCTTCCAGCCACAGAATGCGCATTTATCCCCTTTCGGCCTATTTCGCCCCATGTCCCAGGCTCCGAACTTCAAACGGCTATATCTCAGCAAGGAACCCGCTTAGAGTCACCAAATTGGATGCATAATGTTTTTGTGAATTTTAAGTGAAGTTGAAGTCTGCAGCATGAACATATTAGTATCATATGGCAGACACAGGGAGAAGAGATCATTTTAGCCATTCAAAGAACGCGTGTGCATGCATGAATGTGCATACATGTATCACTGATGCATACATAGCTTATATTTTCAGCTGATCTATTTGTTCTGTGATATATCTCAACTGATGTAAGACCCAAGGTCATGGGTTCGATTCCCAGGGAAAGCAAGAACTGACAAAATGTAAAAATGTGTACCTTGAATGCAATGTTAGTCGCTTTGGATAAAAGCGTCTGCCAAATGCATAAATGTAAATGTTATTTGCTATTGTTCATAGATATTCGCGGTACTTTGTACCGCCTTTTTAAATAAAAAAATAATAAAAATGCTTCAGTTAAAATGTTATGTCTTAGGCTAGATTGGTGGTTGAGTTTTATGTTAATATGAGGATCTTTTCTGGATTTCTAGTTGAACGTTGGATGGAGGTGTTCTTTCAATCTGAGGTAACTTATCATTTATAATAGAATTGTGGAGCAATTGTTTAATAGTGTACTTTTTTAGTTTAAAAGGTTTTTTTTTTTTAAGTATGCTTTTTTTAAATATTACGTTTTGAGCTATATATTGTTTAGATTGGTGGTTGAGTTTTACGTTAATGCTTTTCTGGATCGAAGTCGTTTAGTTGAAGGTTGGATGGAGGTGTTTTTTTTCAGCTGTAATTTATATTGCAAAAATGGTTGTGTAATGGTCCTTTGGCGAGCGCCACTAATAAGTATGGAGAATAACAATAGTGATGCCTTGCCTTAGGCAAGCACCAATAATATGTATGGAGAATATCAATAGATCAGGACTGTTGTTTTAATTGTAATCGTTAGCATAGTATCACTTGCCAAAAAACCCATTACTATAATGGGCTTTTAAGATGGTAATGTTAGCATCTGCTATTATTTGAATAATGCTTCAATTGCTTGAATTGACTGGTGTGAATGACTTAGTCCACGTAAACCTACCTGTTAGCATTCTTGAATTGAATGTGATGCTAATAATTTTAGCCAGTGGAGGAGGAAGTGCTACTTAATATTCTTAACAAGGATTTACTAACGTAATAATACATGTATCAGATAACATTCCTACTTAAGTAAAAGTATAAAGTATCCGTAGCCGTGGCCGTAAAATGTGCGTTATGTCAAAAGTAAAAGTATTTATTAAAAGTTTAATAATCACTAAAGACATGTATTAACTTTATTGTTATCTCATTATTTTCTTAGACAGAGTTGTAAATCTCGTCTCTGTTTCTTTCTTTTTACTTGGTTTCGTTTACCTTATGGGTGAGCGAACACAGTTACATGCAAAATGGTCCTGATGACCACAATTAAAACACTTTCTGTCATTCAGCAACTGGCGTTTCAGTCTGGTTCCCAGTCTGTAAGGCGGTGCCTAAAGCGGCAAACACTCGGATAGTCTAAGAAGAGAGCTCGGATCCAATAAAACAATGCCTTGCAATTATGGTATCTTGCATCTGCTTTTTACAAAAACATCACATTTGGTTATGAAATTATACAATCCCTCAGTTACTGGAATCTTTCCTTCAGGGTTAATGGCACCCCAAGAGCAGTCAGCCCTTCTTCAGTGCTCAACGAGTATTGTATTTACTAATTCGGGGAACAGACACAGTCTCTATGTGATAATATCTAGGTGAAAGAGTCTCTATGTGTTGGAATTTATCTGACTTTTGTAACGGGAGACAGCTAGCAGACGGTCAGGTAAGCCAGTCCGTCTGCTTCCTGACCTGGGCCCCAGTTATTCAAGGTTTAGCTTAAAGACTATATGCCAAATTACTAGAGAGAAGAGCAGCACCACTCCAAGAAGGATGGATGCCGTCCCTCTTCAACAGGTCAGGTCTGCCCCAAAAGCTTTTCCAATTGTCTATGAACCCTATGTTATTTTGCAGACACCACTTAGACAACCAGCCATTGAGTGATGAGGCCCAGCCCAAAACTGCATTTACCCTATGGCAAGGACTGTGTCAGTTTAAGTTGATGCTCTTTGGACTGTGTAATGCCCCAGCCACCTTTGCGCGGCTGATGGAGCGGGTCCTTAGAGACATTCCCCACACCCACTGTATGGTTTACTTGGACGCTCTGTTGCTCAATGCCAGAGACTTTGATCAGGCTGTCCACAACTTACGGGAGGTCCTGACAACCATCCGTAGCGCCGGGTTGCGGTTGAACCCAGCCAAGTGTAACCTGCTCACCAGCCAGATGCAGTTCCTGGGGCACAGAAAGGAGCAGGGTTTCTACTGACCCAACAAAGGTGGCCACGGTGAGGACTGGCCCCACCAACCAACATCACTGAGCTGCGGAGCTTCCTGGGCCTGGCCTCCTATTATAAGAGGTTCGTCAGAGACTTTGCAACCATCACCAGCCCCTTACATCAGCTGACAAACAAGGGCCAGCGTTTTGGGTGGACTCTGCGGTGGCCTTCCAGCAGCTAAAAAAAACACTTAATCAACGCTCCTGTCCTGGCCTACCCTGATCCCAACCAACCATTCCTCATGGACACTGATGCCAGTAACGTGGGGTCGGGGCCATACTCTTTCAGAGGGGGAGAATGGAGAGATTAACGTGGGGGTCGGGGCCATACTCTCTCAGAGGGGGAAGAATGGAGAGCGAGTGGTGGCCTACTATAGCTGCAGTCTCAGTCGCCCAGACAGAAACAACTGCGTCACCCGGCGGGAGTTGCTTGCGGTGGTCCTGGTGGTCCGTCACTTCTGACTGTGCTTTAATTCTCAGAGACACTTTTGGTCGTGCTGTGTATGGGACACGAGTGCTCATACTTTCCGCTAACAATTAGCTTAATACAAGCTTAGCTTAGCTCCGGTCAGCCCCAAGTTTTTCAGCATAACTGCCAGTTATTACAATATTGACTTTATGAGCTGTTGGTGCTTGTACTCTGATATTCCGCTATATTTAAGTTTAGATTTATGCCATTATTAGCAGGTTAAATGTTGATAACTTCAATGCTGATTTAAAGAGTCCCTTTGTTACACATGGTTACAATGGGTAGACACTTTTCAATAAGGTGCTTTTTTTAACGTTAGTTAATGCACTAACTAACATGAATTAAAAATAACCCCAACAATCAGTAACTTTATAATAAGGTTGATTTATTAAACATTAGTTAATGTATTAAGTAACATGAACTAACCATGAGCAATACATTCGTTACTGTATTTGTTAATCTTTGTTAATGTTTAGGTAATAAAAATACAGCTAATTCATTGTTTGTTCACGTTAGTTCATTAGTTCATGTATTTAGTCTTGGTGGGATTAGATCTGCTACGCTGCTGCTGAAATGCTGCTGCTGTTGATTATTTCTGTTGTTGTAGATTGCTGCTGCTTATTATTATATTATAGCAAGTACCCCAACATTGTGTCGGCCCACATTTCGCACGTGGAATACTGATTTAATGCCCTGCACACGTACTGCGCACAGGGACTCTGTCAAATAAGTTATATATCATGGGACTTTACCATATGTGATGATGTTTCCTAAAATTCAGACATAGGGTTTCCGAGAACTCATCGGCTTCCAGCCACAGAATGCGCATTTGTCCCCTTTCGGCCTATTTCGCCCCATGTCCCAGGCTCCGAACTTCAAACGGCTATATCTCAGCAAGGAACCCGCTTAGAGTCACCAAATTGGATGCATAATGTTTTTGTGAATTTTAAGTGAAGTTGAAGTCTGCGGCATGAACATATTAGTATCATATGGCAGACACAGGGAGAAGAGATCATTTTAGCCATTCAAAGAACGCGTGTGCATGCATGAATGTGCATACATGTATCACTGATGCATACATAGCTTATATTTTCAGCTGATCTATTTGTTCTGTGATATATCTCAACTGATGTAAGACCCAAGGTCATGGGTTCGATTCCCAGGGAAAGCAAGAACTGACAAAATGTAAAAATGTGTACCTTGAATGCAATGTTAGTCGCTTTGGATAAAAGCGTCTGCCAAATGCATAAATGTAAATGTTATTTGCTATTGTTCATAGATATTCGCGGTACTTTGTACCGCCTTTTTAAATAAAAAAATAATAAAAATGCTTCAGTTAAAATGTTATGTCTTAGGCTAGATTGGTGGTTGAGTTTTATGTTAATATGAGGATCTTTTCTGGATTTCTAGTTGAACGTTGGATGGAGGTGTTCTTTCAATCTGAGGTAACTTATCATTTATAATAGAATTGTGGAGCAATTGTTTAATAGTGTACTTTTTAGTTTAAAAGGTTTTTTTTTTTTTAAGTATGCTTTTTTAAATATTACGTTTTGAGCTATATATTGTTTAGATTGGTGGTTGAGTTTTACGTTAATGCTTTTCTGGATCGAAGTAGTTTAGTTGAAGGTTAAACAACCTTCAAGGTGGTGGGAGGTGTTTTTTTTCAGCTGTAATTTATATTGCAAAAATGGTTGTGTAATGGTCCTTTGGCGAACGCCACTAATAAGTATGGAGAATAACAATAGATCAGGACTGTTGTTTTAATTGTAATCGTTAGCATAGTATCACGCCAAAAAACCCATTACTATAATGGGCTTTTAAGATGGTAATGTTAGCATCTGCTATTATTTGAATAATGCTTCAATTGCTTGAATTGACTGGTGTGAATGACTTAGTCCACGTAAACCTACCTGTTAGCATTCTTGAATTGAATGTGATGCTAATAATTTTAGCCAGTGGTGGAGGAAGTGCTACTTAATATTCTTAACAAGGATTTACTAACGTAATAATAATGTATCAGATAACATGCCTACTTAAGTAAAAGTATAAAGTATCCGTAGCCGTGGCCGTAAAATGTGCGTTATGTCAAAAGTAAAAGTATTTATTAAAAGTTTAATAATCACTAAAGACATGTATTAACTTTATTGTTATCTCATTATTTTCTTAGACAGAGTTGTAAATCTCGTCTCTGTTTCTTTCTTTTTACTTGGTTTCGTTTACCTTATGGGTGAGCGAACACAGTTACCATGCAAAATGGTCCTGATGACCACAATTAAAACACTTTCTGTCATTCAGCAACTGGCGTTTCAGTCTGGTTCCCAGTCTGTAAGGCGGTGCCTAAAGCGGCAAACACTCGGATAGTCTAAGAAGAGAGCTCGGATCCAATAAAACAATGCCTTGCAATTATGGTATCTTGCATCTGCTTTTTACAAAAACATCACATTTGGTTATGAAATTATACAATCCCTCAGTTACTGGAATCTTTCCTTCAGGGTTAATGGCACCCCAAGAGCAGTCAGCCCTTCTTCAGTGATCAACGAGTTCTTGTATGTAATGCAAATAATCATCTGTTCAGTGCACAAGGAGTTCATGAATGTAATGCAAAAATACTTATCTCTTCAATGCGCGAGTTCTTGTATGCAATGCTAAAGCACATACCACTTAATGCTCATCGAGTTCTTGCAATGCAAATGCACTAATCTCTTCAATGCACAATGAGTTACTAAACTGAAGAACTCGTTGTGCATTGAAGAGATGAAGATACTCTAAACTGAGTATGTACTGTATGTAAATTTACTAATCTCTTTTAGCATTACTTGATCTTATAGCAATGAAATCGCACTAATCCGTCAATGCACAAAGAGCTCTTTTTTGTTTTATTTGCACATCGAGTTCTTGTATTGCATTGCAAATGCAAAAGCACCACGAGATATTTTATGCAATACAATTAAAAAGCATTTATCTCTTTAATGCAGAACCAGTTCTTGTATACAACGCAAACGCACTAAATTCAATGCACAACAGGTTTTTGTATGCAGTCCAATGCAGAAAGCACTCTTTTATGCATAACGAATGCTAGCATAGTTACTGATGCAATACAATCGCACTGCAATGCACAACGGGTTTTTGTATGCAGTTCATGCAAAAGCATACTGTTCAATGCACAACGGGTTTTTGTACGCAGTCCAATGCAAAAGCACATAGCACTTAATACACAACGAGTTACTGTATGCAATGCAATGCAAAAGCACTATCTTTTCAGTGCATAACGAGTTCTTCTGTATGCAATGAAAAGCACTTTTTAATGCACAACGACATTACTGTATGCAATGCAAAAGCACTAATCTCCTGCAATGAGGAGTTCTTCTGTACGCAATGCAAAAAGCACTTCTCTCTCTTTAATGCACAACGAGTTCTTGCAATGCAAACGCACTAATCTCTTCAATGCACAACGTGTTTTTGTATGCAATGCAAAAAGCACTAATCTCTGTAATGCACACTGTGTTTTTGTATGCCATGCAATAATCGCTAAACCTTCAAAGTATGCAAAAGCACTTCTCTAATAATGCACAACGAGTTACTGATTCAATGCAATCGCACTAATCTCTGCAATGCACAACGGGTTTTTGTATGCAGTCCATGCAAAAGCATACTCTTCAATGCACAACGAGTTCTTCTGTATGCAATGCAAAAGCACTAATCTCTGCAATGCACACTGTGTTTTTGAATGCAAAATGCAAATGCATTAATCTCTTCAATACACATGCATGCCATGGCAATAATCGCTAAACCTTCAAAGTATGCAAAAGCAATTCTCTCTTTGATGCACAACGAGTTACTGTATGCAATGCAAACGCACTGCAATGCACAACGGGTTTTTGTACGCAGTCCAATGTAAAAGCACATAGCACGCAATGCACAAGGAGTTCTTGCAATGCAAACGCACTAATCTCTTCAATGCACAATGAGTTCTTTTGTATGCAATGCAATGCAAAAGCACTATCTTTTCAATGCACAACGAGTTCTTCTATATGCAATGAAAAGCACTTCTCTCTTTAATGCATGAGCTTCTGATGTAATGCAATAGCACTAATCTCTTCAATGCACAATGAGTTCTTCTGTATGCAATGCAAAAAGACCTCTCTTTAATGCACAACAAAAGCAATGCATTGATCTCTGCAATGCACTACGGGTTTTTGTTTGCACTAATGAACTAATATGTATGCACGACGATTACTTAAATGTACGCAGTCCATTGAAAAAGCACATAGCACTTAATGCACAACGAGTTTGCAATGCAAACGCACTAATCTCTTCAATGCAGATCTTCTGTATGCAATGCAAAAGCACTAATCTCTGCAATGACGAGTTCTTCTGTACGCAATGCAAAAAGCACTTCTCTCTTAATGCACAACGAGTTACTGATGCAATGCAATGCAAAAGCACTTCTCTCTTTGATGCACAACGAGTTACTGTATGCAATGCAAAGCAAAAGCAGTAATCCTTTAATGCACATCGAATTATGTATGCATTGCAAAAATCACTTCTCTCTTTAATGCACAACGAGATATTGCATGCAATGCAAAAGCACTAATCTCTGCCATGCACAGCGTGTTTTTGTATGCAATGCAAATGCATTAATCTTCTTCAATACACACCGTGTTTTTGTATGCAATGCGTTAAAGCATGCAAAAGCACTTCTCTCTTTTAATGCACAACGAGTTACTGATGCAATGCAATGCAAAAGCACTTCTCTCTTTGAACCACAACGAGTTACTGTATGCAATGCAAACGCACTAATCTCTGCAATGCACCGCGTTTTTTTGAATGCAATGCAAATGCATTAATCTCTTCAATGCACAACAGGTTTTTGTACACAGTCCAATGTAAAAGCACATAGCACTTAATGCACAAGGAGTTCTTGCAATGCAAACGCACTAATCTCTTCAATGCACAACGAGTTCTTCTGTATGCAATGCAAAGCACTTCTCCTTTAATGCACGAGCTTCTGATGTAATGCAATAGCACTAATCTCTGCAATGCACAAGGTTTTTGTATGCAATGCAAATGCATTAATCTTCTTCAATACACACCGTGTTTTTGTATGCAATGCGTTAAAGCATGCAAAAGCACTTCTCTCTTTTAATGCACAACGAGTTACTGATGCAATGCAATGCAAAAAGCACTTCTCTCTTTGAACCACAACGAGTTACTGTATGCAATGCAAACGCACTAATCTCTGCAATGCACAGCGTTTTTTTGAATGCAATGCAAACGCACTAATCTCTTCAATGCACAACGAGTTCTTCTGTATGCAATGCAAAGCACTTCTCCTTTAATGCACGAGCTTCTGATGTAATGCAATAGCACTAATCTCTGCAATGCACAACGTTTTTGTATGCAATGCAAATGCATTAATCTCTTCAATACACACCGTGTTTTTATATGCAATGCAAATGCACTAATCTCTGCAATGCACAACTGTTTTTTATGCAATGCAATAATAGCGCTAAAGTATGCAAAAGCACTTCTCTCTTTTAATGCACAACGAGTTACTGATGCAATACAATCGCACTAATAATCTCTGCAATGCACAACGGGTTTTTGTATGCAGTCCAGTGCAAAAGCTTTTCTATCATTGCACAACGGGTTTTTGTACGCAGTCCACGAGTTACTGATGCAATGGAACGCAAACGCAGTAATTTCTTTTATGCACATCGAATTCTGTATGCATGGCAAAAATCACTTCTCTCTTTAATGCATAACGAGTTACTGATGCAATGCAAAAGCACTAATCTCTTTGATGCATAGGGTATTCTGTGTATGCATTGCAAAAAGCACTTCTCTCTCTTTAATGCACAACGAGTTCTTGCAATGCAAACGCACTAATCTCTTTGATGCATAGGGTATTCTGTATATGCATTGCAAAAATCACTTCTCTCTTTAATGCATAACGAGTTACTGATGCAATGAAAAAGCACTAATCTCTGCAATGCACAGCGTGTTTTTGTATGCAATGCAAAAGCACTAATCTCTGCAATGCACACTGTGTTTTTGAATGCACTGCAAATGCACTAATCTCTTCTCAATACACATTGCAATTCAATGCAATGCAAACACATTTATTTAATGTACAATTTTTTTTGTATGTACTAAACATTCAAAGTATGCAAAAGCACTTCTCTCTTTGATGCACAACGAGTTTACTCTATGCAATGCAATCGCAATAACCTCTGCAATGCACAACGGGTTTTTGTATGCGGTCCAATGCAAAAGCACATAGCACTTAATGCACAACGAGTTCTTGCAATGCAAACGCAATAATCCTTCAATGCACTGCAATGCAATGCAAAAGCACTTCTCTCTATTAATACACAACGAGTTACTGTATGCAATGCAAAATCACTAATTGCTTTTATGCACATCGAACTCTGTATGCATTGCAAAATATCACTTCTCTCTTCTCACTTCTCTCTCGCACAACGAGAAAGCACTAATGCAAAAGCACTAATCTCTGCAATGGACAACGTGTTTTTGTAGAAAGTGCAAAAGCACTTCTCTCTATAATGCACAACGAGTTACTGATGCAATGCAAAAGCACAATCTCTGCAATGGACAACGTGTTTTTGTAGAAAGTGCAAAAGCACTTCTCTCTATAATGCACAACGAGTTACTGTATGCAATGCAAAGCAAAAGCAGTAATCATTTAATGCACATCGAATTATGTATGCATTGCAAAAATCACTTCTCTCTTTAATGCACAACGAGATATTGCATGCAATTCAAAAGCACTAATCTCTGCAATGCACAGCGTTTTTGTATGCAATGCAAATGCATTAATCTATATGCAATCTCTGCAATGCACAACGGGTTTTTGTATGCAGTCCAGTGCAAAAGCTTTTCTGTCCAATGCACAACGGGTTTTTGTACGCAGTCCAGGAGTTACTGATGCAATGGAAAGCAAACGCAGTAATTTCTTTTATGCACATCGAATTCTGTATGCATTGCAAAAATCACTTCTCTCTTTAATGCACAACAAGTTCTTGCAATGCAAACGAACTAATCTCTTCAATGCACGTGTTCTTCTGTATGCAATGTAAAAGCACTAATCTCTGCAATGCACAACGTGTTTTTGTATGCAATGCAAAAGCACTAATCTCTGCAATGCACACTGTGTTTTTGAATGCGCTGCAAATGCACTAATCTCTTCTCAATACACATTGCAATTCAATGCAATGCAAACACATTTATTTAATGTACAATTTTTTTTGTATGTACTAAACATTCAAAGTATGCAAAAGCACTTCTCTCTTTGATGCACAACGAGTTACTCTATGCAATGCAATCGCAATAAACTCTGTAATGCACAACGGGTTTTTGTATGCGGTCCAATGCAAAAGCACATAGCACTTAATGCACAACGAGTTCTTGCAATGCAAACGCAATAATCCTTCAATGCACTGCAATGCAATGCAAAAGCACTTCTCTCTATTAATACACAACGAGTTACTGTATGCAATGCAAAAGCACTAATTGCTTTTATGCACATCGAACTCTGTATGCATTGCAAAAAATCACTTCTCTCTTTAATGCACAACGAGAAAGCACTAATCTCTGCAATGCACAGCGTGTTTTTGTATGCAATGCAATATCGCTAAACCTTTAAAGTAGGTCGCACTTCTCTCTTTAATCCTCAACGAGTTACTGATGCAATGCAAAAGCACAATCTCTGCAATGGACAACGTGTTTTTGTAGAAAGTGCAAAAGCACTTCTCTCTATAATGCACAACGAGTTACTGTATGCAATGCAAAGCAAAAGCAGTAATCATTTAATGCACATCGAATTATGTATGCATTGCAAAAATCACTTCTCTCTTTAATGCACAACGAGATATTGCATGCAATTCAAAAGCACTAATCTCTGCAATGCACAGCGTTTTTGTATGCAATGCAAATGCATTAATCTATATGCAATCTCTGCAATGCACAACGGGTTTTTGTATGCAGTCCAGTGCAAAAGCTTTTCTGTCCAATGCACAACGGGTTTTTGTACGCAGTCCAGGAGTTACTGATGCAATGGAAAGCAAACGCAGTAATTTCTTTTATGCACATCGAATTCTGTATGCATTGCAAAAATCACTTCTCTCTTTAATGCACAACAAGTTCTTGCAATGCAAACGAACTAATTTCTTCAATGCAGTGTTCTTCTGTATGCAATGCAAAAGCACTAATCTCTGCAATTAATCTCTTCAATACACACCGTGTTTTTGTATGCCATGCAATAAATCGCTAAATCTTCAAAGTATGCAAAAGCACTTCTCTAATGCACAACGAGTTACTTTATGCAATGCAATCGCACTAATCTCTGCAATGCACAACGAGTTCTTCTGTATGCAATGCAAAATCACTTCTCTCTTTAATGCACAACGAGTTACTGATGCAATGCAATGCAAAAGCATTTCTTTGATGTACGAGTTTACTGTATGCAATGCAAAAGCACTAATCTCTCAATACACAAGCGAATTCTGTATGCAATGCAAAAGCACTTCGCTCTTTAATGCACAATTAGTTACTGATGCAATGCAATGCAAAAGCAATTCTCTATTTGATGCACAAGATATGTGCAACGGGGTTTTGTGCATTGCAATGCAATGTTTTTGTCCAATGCAAAAGCACATAGCACTCGCACAACGAGTTCTTGCAATGCAAAAGCACTAATCTCTTTAATGCACGACGAATTCTGTATGCAATGCAAAAGCACTTCTCTCTTTAATGCACAACGAGTTACTGATGCAATGCAAAAGCACTTCTCTCTTTAATCCTCAACGAGTTACTGATGCAATGCAAAAGCACAATCTCTGCAATGGACAACGTGTTTTTGTAGAAAGTGCAAAAGCACTTCTCTCTATAATGCACAACGAGTTACTGTATGCAATGCAAAGCAAAAGCAGTAATCATTTAATGCACATCGAATTATGTATGCATTGCAAAAATCACTTCTCTCTTTAATGCACAACGAGATATTGCAATGCAAACGAACTAATTTCTTCAATGCAGTGTTCTTCTGTATGCAATGCAAAAGCACTAATCTCTGCAATGCACACTGTGTTTTTGAATGCAATGCAAATGCATTAATCTCTTCAATACACACCGTGTTTTTGTATGCCATGCAATAAATCGCTAAATCTTCAAAGTATGCAAAAGCACTTCTCTAATGCACAACGAGTTACTTTATGCAATGCAATCGCACTAATCTCTGCAATGCACAACGAGTTCTTCTGTATGCAATGCAAAATCACTTCTCTCTTTAATGCACAACGAGTTACTGATGCAATGCAATGCAAAAGCATTTCTTTGATGTACGAGTTTACTGTATGCAATGCAAAAGCACTAATCTCTCAATACACAGCGAATTCTGTATGCAATGCAACTTCGCTCTTTAATGCACAATTAGTTACTGATGCAATGCAATGCAAAAGCAATTCTCTATTTGATGCACAAGATATGTGCAACGGGGTTTTGTGCATTGCAATGCAATGTTTTTGTCCAATGCAAAAGCACATAGCACTCGCACAACGAGTTCTTGCAATGCAAAAGCACTAATCTCTTTAATGCACGACGAATTCTGTATGCAATGCAAAAGCACTTCTCTCTTTAATGCACAACGAGTTACTGATGCAATGCAAAAACTCTGCAATGCACAACGAGTTCTTTAATGCATAACGAGTATGCAATGCAATGCAAAAGCTCTGCAACGCACAACGTGTTTTTGTATGCAATGCAAAAACACTAATCTCGGCAATGCACAACGTGTTTTTGTATGCAATGCAAAGCAAAAGCATTAATCTCTACAATGCACAAAGGGTTTTTGTATGCGGTCCAATACAAAAGCACATAGCACTTAATGCACAACGGGTTTTTTGTACGCAGTCCAATGCAAAAGCACTTATTTAGTTTATGTTCAACAATTTTTTGTATGCAATGCAATCGCAGTAATTCTTCAAAACACAAAATGCTTGCATGTATTAGTATGAAACTCGGTACACATAGTTTACGTCAGCCCAACAGGAAGTGAGCTATTATGGGTTGTTTGAAAACGCAAGCTCTGGAATTTGATATACTCCTCCTAGGCGATTAACCCGATCAGTGTCAAACTCGGTCAGCATGAAGGGAAGACACTGAGGATGCTAAATTGTGAACGGATTTTCGATATCTCGAACGGTTTGGCCGTGGCAGGAGACAAATTTATGGCGAGAAATGGTAACTGAACCTGGGTGAATTTAAAATTAATGTACTATTTTTCAGATCAATATATTTAATCTGAATCTTATTTTCTCTGCCCTCCCTTCATTATCCAATAGATGGCACTGTTGTCTGTAGTTATGAAGCCAAAAACCCTGTTTCCTTCTTTGTCTCTACCTCTGGCTCTTTGTGTGTATGTGTGTGTGTGGAGGGGGGGATGGGTGGCTGACAGCTAAAGCATGCCTCTCTGTTTCTGCATTCTCTTTCTGTGTGTGTGTGTGTGTGTGTGTGTGGAAGGGGAATGGGTGCACCTGCAGTATTCTGAATGTCATTCTGAACTCAATTTGTAGAGAACTGCATAATTAGTCTAAATTTAAATGATCTCATAGATGTTATGGTTTGTGGTCATAGCAGCACCGACTGCTGTAGTTAATGAGGTGAATTCAAATGACTTTGACATTTTGTTAAAACATTATTTTCACTATAAAAAATAAATAAATAAACAACTTGCCTAATGTACTTTACGTAATGATGATTGATCTTAAGATATTTTAACGTATGTGTTGTGCGTACCCATGTTTACACGTACACAACAACAGAGTTTAGATGCGTTTCATATCATAGGCTATCACAAATAACGTGAAAAAAAGTTTTTTTTTTTTTTAAACTATACAGATACCTTGAATTAAATACTGGCCTTCTGGACTTACAAATTTTTGAGCTGCAAAAGATAACTTTGCAAATATTTGAAAGTGACCTATTATATCCTATGCCAATAAAATTATATTTAAATGACATTATGGGTGTGGCTTGTGGTCATAGTGGCACCAGCTGCTGCGGTAAATTTGACATATTTAAAATATTTGTAAGAAAATATTCTCCTGAGCCCCCTTGAATGAAAATTGTCCATATATCAAAAACGCTTGCATGTATTATGTATGAAACTCGGTACACATATAGAGCTCATCGGGCCGAACAACTTTCGCGCTCTAAGCCCAACAGGAAGTGAGCTATTATGGGTTGTTTTAAAACGCAAACTGTGGAATTTGATATACTCCTCCTAGGCCATTGTTCTTATCAGCGCCAAACTCTGACCGAGTTTGACCGCATGAAGGGACGGCATTGAGGATGCTAAATTGCGAACGGATTTTCGATATCTTAAACGGTTTTGGCCGTGGCAGGAGACGAATTTATGGCGAGAATTGAGAAACAGGAAGTGTGTTATAATTTCTGCATACATTTGACCGATTTGGATGAAACTTCAGCTGTATGTTCGTTGTAAGAGGCCGATCACATGGATGTGACTTTTGTGAGTCAAAGTTATAGCGCCACCAACTGTGCTGGAAGTGCTTGTTTTATCAAAAATGCTTTGAATCACCGTCTTATTTTCACCCGATTTGCTTCAATCTTCATCAGTATAATGTCAAAACATGGCAGATATAGACATATGAATGGATTCCTGATATTTTAAAGTTTAATTTTAAAGTTTAATTGTCAAAGTTTAATAATCTTTTTGGGTGTTTTTGAGACTCTTATCATGCTTGAAATGGCATGAAACTCACCACACACTGATGCCTTCCAGTAGATATGACCAAAGACTTAGAAAGGGCGTGGTGGAGGGGCTCAGTAGCGCCAGCTTTTGACAAAAGTGTTAGTTTTATCTACAGTCACCAAACTCTGTATGTATATATATATATATATATATATATATATATATATATATATATATATATATATATATATATATATATATATATATATAGTTCTCATCAAGCCGGACATCTTTCTAATTTACAGTCATTAGCTCTGACCAACAGGAAGTCAGATATTTTAGTTTGAATTTTGAATTTTTAATAAACTGGCTCTGAGTTATTAGAAACTATTCGTAGGAGATGCATGGCATTGACACCAAACTTGGTCAACATGAAACAAAGACACTGAAGATGCTATAGTCCGAACGATTATAGGATATCTCAAGCGGTGCTGCTATGGTGAGGGATTAAATGAAGGACAAAAAGGGAAACAGAAAATGTCTAATTTCTTGTAAAATCATTGTTTGATTTAAATTAAAATAAGATTGTATGTTCGGTAATTGAACCTGGGTGAATTTAAAATGAATGTACTATTTTTCAGATCAATATATTTATTTGATTTAATATATTTCATCTGAATCTTATTTTGTCTGCCCTCCCTTCATTGTCCAAAAGATGGCACTGTTGACTTAGCTATGAGGTAAAAAAATAAAAAAACCCTGTCTCTACCTCTACCTCTCTCTCTCTCTCTCTCTCTCTCTCTCTCTCTCTCTCTCTCTCTCTGTGTGTGTGTGTGTGTAGAAGGGGTGTGTGTGTGTGTGTGTGTGTGTGTGTGTCTGTGTGTGTGTGTGTGTGTAAGGGGTGCACCTGCAGTATTCTGAATGTCATTCTAAACTCATTTTGTAGAGCACTGCAATATAGTTTTATATAATTAGTTTAATAATTATGTTAATAAAAATATAAAAGTATATTGTAAAATATATCATAAAATGTATATTGTATTCAAATATTGTATTGTGGAATGTGTCAGTGTGTGGCCAGATTCTGAAATGAATGAAAATATGAGTACACAAGGCAGTTGCATATTTTAACAGTATAGTGAGTCTTGGTTAAATTATGTTTAGTTTAATACTTACTGTATAAACAAAATAATAATAAATTAAAAATTCTGTGTTATAGCTTGTATTCAAATACATTTTACCCAAAAAGGACCATTGTTAATATAAGTTATATATATGTTAAACAAGTTAACAGAACTGTTTCTGTTTTATAAATATTGAGGCACTGATATCAACACTGCACATTTTACTGGCAGTGCAATTTGACAACAGTACAGGTGATGCATCTTAAAAAGACAATGATATCACAATAAACATTAAGGTCTTGTGAGAGCATATTCCTGTCTTTATTTATAGTAAGTCAACTAGATTTACTGACAATTTACTGAATTTAGATTTACGCTTTTATTTTAAATGTACATTTTTCTTTTATATTAAAGCAAGTTTAGCGTTTGTTCATGGTAAAAGTTAAATGAAATGAAATTAAATGACATGAAATTCATCTAAATTTAAATGATCTCACGGATGAGGCTGTTGTGGTTAACGATTATATTTGCTGCAGTAATGGTATATTCAGATTACTTTAATATAGTTCTTTTATATTTAACGGATTTAAAATCATATTGCAGCAAATGATAACTTCACATTTTAAATTAAACACTGACACTATATCACTGTTCAGACAGGACTCATTTTCTAAATGACATTTGAGTTACAATTCTTATCACCTTACATCTGTGATTTCATGTACTCATTCAGATAGTATTCTTTCTTTTTTTTTAATAGAGAAGTGTGTGTGTGTGTGTGTGTGTTTTCTATACAAGATACATGGGCTTTACAGAAGGCCATGTGCTGTGTTTGCATGTCTTTAAATGAATTATTTACTGATAGAATTCAAATTTATTAAAAAATTTAATTTCACATGATTTTATAAAAGTGGCTGTTTTATAATAAACTTCCATAAAATTTAGACACGCATCTTACTCTTACCTGACACTGATATTAAAATCGTCGTTGCGGATTCTGTGATTTGGCTCCATTCATTTTGTAATTAACACTTTTTATTGGATACCTCCCATATTTAAATGAAAGCAAGCTTTTTGGTGCATGAGATTGGTGAACAGGCTAAGGTAGGTCAAAAACACATGAAGAGAAATGTTAGGATAATACAACATCAGCATTCGGACGGTATTCTGCACTCATTTGAAATTGACCTTTGACATCATCTGACATGAAATTCATCTAAATTGAAATGTTGTTGAAATGTTACATAGATGTTGTGGTTTGTGGTCATATATATTTCATGTGAGTCTTAATCTGTGTGACTGCCCTCCCTTCAATGACCAATAGATAGCAGTATTGTGCTAGTTTTGAAGCAAAAAACCCTGCGCCTGTGTGTGTGTGTGTGTGTGCTGCAGTAAATGTGGAATATTCAGATTACTTTGATATAGTTCTTTTACATTTAATGGATTTAAATTCATATTGCAGCAAATGATAACCACATGTACTTTTAGATACCCAGATATATTTTATTTGTGTTCAATGTGGATATATTGATATATCTGAACTGTTCCGTGTGGATATATTGATATATTTGTTCCCTTTTCTTTATTTTTAGGACCCAGATCATGCACTAGTCAAACCTATGTGTTTAGAAAGTTGCATTAAAATATGGTGGAAGTTTGATGTAAATCATATAGGCAACACTCAATGCAATTGGTGGTATGAGGAATGCAAAACACAACAAATTGATTTGTATTTTAGAGAAGTTATGGAGGCAGTGTGATTTAAATTTATATTTATTTGTAAAATATTTAGAAAGTTAAAAGTGGAAGCAAAGCAACTTTTACAAATCAAAAGTGTAAAAAAGAGCTCCAGGTCCAAAAAAAAACAAAAACAAAAAAACAAAACAAAAGTGAAAGATATATGCATTTAAAAAAAGTGCATATTCAAAAGTAATGTGGCAAACTGTGGTCAAGCATCGTCATCCAAGATTCAAGATTCAAGAGTTTTATTTGTCACATGCACAGTTATATACAGAATATACAACCGGCAGTGAAATGTAAACAGGTCCGCTCCATGGACAGTGCAAAATTCACAGTTAAAAACACAAGGAGGAAATTATAATAGAAATAGAATAAAAAAGTACTATATATATCTGTAGAATTATAAATAATCAAGTCAAGTAGAAGAAAAAAGTAAAAAAATAAAAATAAAGAAGTGGAATAAAATAAGTGAAGTAAACTGTGCAGTGAGTAAACTGTAGATTTATAAAAATATGTGGTTAACAAATGTATAAAGAGTATAATGTGCAAACAGGTTTATAACAGGTTGTTACACAGTAACAACGAGAACAGAACAGAAAGTGCAGTGCAATGTCAGTGTATCGATGTTTATCCTGAAGTGAAGTCACGTGATGTTAAGTGACTGAGTTCAGGAGTCTGATGGCCTGGGGGAAGAAGCTCCTCCTGAGTCTCTCAGTTTTGGCCATCAGGCTTCGGAAGCGCTTATCAGATGGCAGCAGCGTGAAATGAGGGTTTGCAGGGTGATTAGAGTCTTTGATGATCTTAGTAGCTCTACCTTTGCAGCGTTTGGTGTAGACGTCCTGCAGAGACGGGAGAGCTGACCCTGAGATATGCTCGGATAAGCGCACGACTCTTTGCAGGGCTTTGCAGTCATGATTGGTGCTGTTCCCATACCACGCTGTGATGCACTGAGTTAATACACTTTCTATCGCCCCTAAATAGAAAGTTTTCAGGATAGCTGGTGAAACCCTGAATTTCCTCAGCTGGCGCAGGTGGTACAGTCTTTGCCTGGCTTTTTTCACCTGTGTCTGAATGTGAGCAGTCCAGGTCAGGTCCTCGGAGATGTTTACACCCAGGTACTTGAAGCTGCTCACTCTCTCTACTGGTGACCTGCTGATCATGAGGGGGGAGTATGTCTGTTGCTATCTCTTCCTGAAGTCCACAATCATTTCTTTGGTCTTGCCAACATTCAGAGAGAGACAGTTGTCCTGGCACCATGATGTTAGATGCTCCACCTCGTCCAAGTATGCCGTCTCATTGTTGTTGGAAATGAGGCCCAGGACAACAGTATCATCAGCAAATTTGATGATAGAGGTGGAGCTGTGTGTGGACAAACAGTCATGCGTGTAGAGAGAGTAGAGCAGGGGACTCAGGACACAGCCCTGTGGAGCTCCCACACTCAGGGTGATGGAGGAGGAGGTGGACTGGCCTATTCTCACCACCTGAGGCCTGCCAGTGAGGAAGTCCTCAATCCAGTGGCAGAGAGAAGGATTCAGGCCGAGATCCAGGAGTTTGGCGGTTAGCTTAATGGGAACTATGGTGTTAAAGGCTGAGCTATAGTCCATAAATAGCAGCCTTACGTAGTTCCCACTTTTGCTGTCGATGTGAGTGAGGGAGGAGTGGAGGACATGAGAGATGGCATCTTCAGTCGATCTATTGGGACGATAGGCAAACTGAAGAGGGTCCAAAGTGTCAGGAATGAAGGCGCAAATGGTGTTTTTAATGAGTCTCTCAAAGACCTTCATGACTATAGATGTGAGAGCCACTGGACGATAGTCATTTAGGCAAGAGGGTTTACTGTTCTTAGGGACAGGGATGATGGTGGATTTTTTGAAGGAGGTGGGGACCACAGATGTAGCGAGGGACTCATTAAAGATAGATGTAAACAACCCAGCGAGCTGATCAGCACAGGACTGCAGAACACGGGCTGAAATACCATCTGGCCCAGCAGCTTTCTTGACGTCCACACGCTTGAGTGCCCTCCGAACTTCATCCTCCAAGACAGAGATCACGTGGTTGTTGCTGCTCTGAGTAATTCCCTCTGACGCGCCACTTGGCGGAGTCGCGTTGCCACGGTTACAGAGCGTAAAAAGAGTTTAACTCATTCAGAAGCAACGGATCAGCGCTCACCTCTGCAGTGGATTTAGATCCAAAAGAGCAGATGGACCTCAGACCCTGCCACATGTGCCGCGAGTCGTTGAGTTGGAAATGAGACTCCACTCGATCCTTATAACGGAGCTTTGCGGCTTTAACTGCGTGTAGGAGAGCATAGCAGGACGTTCTGTATTCAGTTATGTTCCCCGATAAGAGACCGGCGTTGTATGCGGCAGTACGTGTGTTCACTGCAGCGCGGATTGAATTGTCCACCCACGGTTTCTGATTTGAGAAGGACATTATTGTTATTGGTTGTGTGGCTTGCTCTGTAAACGTGTTGATGAAGCAAAGCGCCACATCCGTGAACTTGCTTACGTCAGCTGAACTCGCTCGGAACATGTCCCAGTCAACATCATCCAGAGCTGCCTGTAGCGCGGTCTCTGAGTGGGGTGACCAGCGCTTAACTTCCCGCCTCACCGGGGGTTCCTGAACGAGCCTTTGTTTGTATTCAGGTGTGAGGAAAATGGCGGCATGATCCGATTTGCCAAAAGCTGGAAGTGACCGTGCTTTATAGGCGTTCTTAAACGGAGAGTAGCAATGATCCACTGTGTTTGCTCCTCGTGTAGGACAGGAGACGTGCTGGTGAAAGTTTGGCAAGACTTTCTTTAGGTTTGCTTTGTTAAAATCGCCCGCGACGATGAACGCCGCGTCGGGGTGTTTGCTTATGACGCCACTGGCAACATCATGAAGGCCAGATAAAGCCAGCCCTGTGTCTACCTCAAGATTCAAGAGTTTTATTTGTCACATACACAGTTATATACAGAATATACAACCGGCAGTGAAATGTAAAGTTTTTTTTTTTTTTTTTTTTTTTTTTTTTTTTTTTTTTTAAGCACAGTCTTCGCGGAGCGACCTGAACGGCGACCAAACACAGCGGCGCCATTTTGTACCTGTGGTGGAATGTAAACAGCGGTCGTGACGACTGCAGAAAACGCCCTCAATCCTCATCATGTAAGTCTGTAAAAGAAAAGAGAAAGTTATAATAGTTTCCTATGAGATGAATAGTGAACTAAACAACAATTGTATTGATATGAAGCACAGAAAAAATTATGTTTTATCATCTTTGCAAAAGTCTTTTGGTGTACTTTGCAAGTCTGCATTTTCACTTGATGGTTGATTAGTTTGTGTGCTGGCATCATTTAGGTCTGTGAAAAAAGAGAATGTCAGCATTGTTTTCTTGGAGAAGAATACTGTACTAAAAAAATGTAATGCTTTGAAGCACAGAAGGCAAATTGCATTACCATCTTTGCACAAGTCATTGCAAAGTTGTTGCAGCAAGTAGCTCAGCTGTCACTTGAGCTTCCGAGAGCTATGTTTTTGTTTTGTTGAGTTCTGCTCTTAACATTTTTATTGTGCTCTGAAGAGCAATACTTTGTTTCTGCCACCTTAACATGATTGTCATTAAATCAGTAGCCAGGGTGCAAAGTTGTTGTGCCGTTTCTCTAGGGTTGACTGTGGGGTCATGGCACTTGTACTATTGAAAGAGCAAAGAAATAGTGTTACAAATCAGTAGGAAAGGCTTGTGTAATTGTAAATATGTAAATGTAAATATGATATAGAAATCAAAGCAAAATTATAAAAGCAAAAAAATTATATCTTATAGCAAGCAATTGGAAGCGGTCATGAATTGTGTCAGTCTCTGGATGGTGGATTTTGGGAATCTTAGAGGGTGAGGAGTAATCTGCCATTATCTGAAATGGTTAGTATATATGTATTTACAAATAGACACAAGAAATAAGCAAGCAAGCATGTAATAGTGTACATATGTGTAGCAGTATTATACATAAAAAGAAGATATTTTGAGAGATGTTTGAGTAAATTTTTACTTTGTATGTATTATATAAGAATGATATATAAACTATCTTAAGACAGCGCGTGTTGTGTAGCAGGCGTTAAAAAAAGGAAAACATAGAGATCAAAAAAATAAATACAAAATAAAATAATTGTAAATGCGCATATAATAAAAAGACAAAGATTATAAAAAGCAGCGTTTCATGTGTAGCAGGAATTTGAAAACTTTAAGGAACACAGAGACAAAAAAGGGCATCAAAGGCAAAGTCTATTGTGTAATTGGCCTAATACTTTATAAAAACCTTGTAAATGCACGTAGAACAAAAATATACACATTTAAAAGTTTGTATATAAAAAACGGTCATTGTGTCTAAATAGGAAAAAAGCGCTTATACACAACACAAAAAGCCACCATGAAGTTTATGCAAAGTGGAACCTGTAGACTAGGGGTGAATAGATAAAATAATGAATTCAATATATAGCTAGATCTCTACGACCTTGGTTTGGTTTTTATGGTGATTGTGGTTAGCTATAGATGTCCTCATTGTAGAGGACAGGACAAAAATGTGAAATGCTGCAGCATTAACCTAATGTAAGACACAACCAAGAAACAATATTGTGGCCAGTGCTAAGCAAATAAATTATATGTGAGTAGAATAAATCACTTTAATGAATCCGTTGGATCAGATATTTAGAATGAGCTGATGAGCGTGGCAAACAAAATGGAAAATAGGCGGGAGTCGAAAAAATAGGTAGTCGAAAATCTCAACGAGCTCGGGCAAGAAAACATTTCCAGAATTTTAAAAGTTTAGAAAGTTATTTGTGGAGTGAGCGCGTGCATTCCATTGATAACCAAAGATTGTAAAATATCTAATTATTAATAATAATAATCATTATTATTATTATATATTATGTTTACCTGTCCGCGGTAGGTGAACTTTTAGCATCAACCGAGTTGCAAAGTCTAGTGTCAATGAAACCGAAAAACTGCATAGTTCGTATTCGTTAGAATAGCCAGAGGAATAATTAAGAGAGCACGAAACCAAGGTGTAAAAAATATAGAGATGAAAAAATTTGAATCTCGATAGTTCTAATTGTAGCAGTATACTTAGGGCCAGCGATAAATAAAAACACCCCAAAAGATTATTAAAAAAAAAAATTATATATAACTTATATGAATAATTTGCATATCAGCTACTCTTTATAACAACCACCTTACTGTGTCCTACATATTTGACTCAAGGAATGACATTCAAGGTAAGCTTTTCCTTTCTTATCACATATATGATCCATTGCAACTACCAGGTCTTTTACTCTTCCACTATATTTTTGAGACTCTTAGCATGCTTGAAATGGCATGAAACTCAACACACACATCAGTGATGCCTTCCAGTAGATACGGCCAAAGTCTTAGAAACGGGCGTGGTGGAGGGGCTCAGTAGCGCCACCTTTTGACAAAAGTGGACAACCTTTTGTAAATGTGGTTAGTTTTATCTACAGTCACCAAACTCTGTATATATATTGTTCCCATCGAACCAGACAGCTTTCTAATTTACAGTCATTACCTCCAACCAACAGGAAGTCAGATATTTTGGTTTGAATTTTGAATTTTTGAATAAACAGGCTCTGAGTTATTATAAACTATTCGTAGGAGATGCATCTCAAATTAAGATTGTATGTTCGGTAATTGAACCTGGGTGAATATAAAATTGATGTACTATTTTTCAGATTATATTCATTAATATTCATTTTATTTTATATATTTCATCTGAATCTTATTTTGACTGCCCTCCCTTCATTGTCCAATAGATGGCACTGTTGTCTTAGTTATGAAGCCAAAAACCCTGTTTCCCTCTTTGTCTCTGCCTCTGACTCTTTGTGTGTGTGTTTGTATGGAGGGGGATGGGTGGCTGACAGCTAAAGCATGCCTCTCTGTCTTTGCATTCTCTTTCTGTGTGTGTGTGTGTGTGTGTGTTTTCTATACAAGATACATGGGCTTTACAGAAGGTCATGTGCTGTGTTTGCAAAGATCACGTATGACGCATGTCTTTAAATGAATTATTTACTGATAGAATTCAAATTTATTAAAAAAGTAAATTTCACATGATTTTATAAAAGTGGCTGTTTATAATAAACGTCTAAGATTTAGACACGCATCTTACTCTTACCTGACACTGATATTAAAATATTATAGAATTTTGGATAAATCAGGCTCTGAGTTATTATAAACTATTCGTAGGAGATGCATGGAATCGACACCAAACTCGGTCAACATGAAATAAAGACACTGAAGATGCTATAGTGCGAACGATTATAGGATATCTCAAACGGTGCTGCTATGGCGAAGGATTAAATGAAGGACAAAAAAGGGAAACAGAAAATGTCTAATTTCTTGTAAAATCATTGTTTGATTTAAATGAAATTAAGATTGTATGTTCGGTAATTGAACCTGGGTGAATTTAAAATGGATGTACTATTTTTCAGATCAATATATTTATTTTATTTTATATATTTAATCTGAATCTTATTTTGTCTGCCCTCCCTTCATTGTCCAATAGATGGCACTGTTGACTTAGTTTTGATGGGAAAAAAAAACCCTGTTTCCCTCTTTGTCTCTGGCTCTTTGTGTGTGTGGAGTGGAGTGGAGGGGGGGATGGGTGGCTGACAGCTAAAAGCATGCCTCTCTGTCTATGCCTCTGGCTCTTTCTCTCTGTGTGTGTGTGTGTGTGTGTGTGTGTGTGTGTGTGTGTCCAATAGATGGCACTGTTGTCTTAGTTATGAAGCAAAAACCCCTATTTTTCTCTACCTCTGGCTCTCTGTGTGTGTGTGGAGAGGGGGATGGGTGGCTGACTGCTAAAGCAAGCCTCTCTGTCTTTACATTCTCTTTCTGTCTGTGTGTGTGTGGAGGGGTGGCTGACAGCTAAAGCATGCCTCTCTGTCTCTGCATTCTCTTTCTGTGTGTGTGTGTGTATGTGTGTGTGTGTGTGTAAGGGGGATGGGTGCACCTGCAGTATTCTGAATGTCATTCTGAACTCGATTTGAAGAGCACTGCAATATAGTTTTATATGATTAGTTTCATAATTATGTTAATAAAAATATAAAAAGACCTTTAGATAAATACTGGACTTAAGGACTTTAAAAAATGTAAGCTGCAAAAGATAACTTTGCGCATATTTGAAAGTGACCTATGACAATAAAATTAATCTGTATTGAAATGACATCATGGGTGTGGCTTATGGTCATAGTGGCATCAGCTGCTGCGGTAAATGTGGCATATTTAAAATATTCTTAAAAAAATATTCTCCTGTTTAAATGCATATTGCCTGTCGTGCACAGTTGGCCTGAAGCCACCGGGGTGGCGGTGCCACCGGCTTGGGCCCGTCATCGCTGCTCGCAGCTTTAATTTGGTTTGAATTTTTCATAAATCAGGCTCTGAGTTATTATAAACTATTCGTAGGAGATGCATGGAATCGACACCAAACTTGGTCAACATGAAACAAAGACACTGAAGATGCTATAGTGCGAATGATTATAGGATATCTCAAACGGTGCTGCTATGGCGAGGGATGAAGGACAAAAAAGGGAAACAGAAAATGTCTAATTTCTTGTAAAATCATTGTTTGTGAAAATCATTGTTTGATTTAAATGAAATTAAGATTGTATGTTCGGTAATTGAACCTGGGTGAATTTAAAATGGATGTACTATTTTTCAGATCAATATATTTATTTTATTTTATATATATATTTTATTTATTTTATTTATATATGGGTGCACCTGCAGTATTCTGAATGTCACTCTGAACTCAGTTTGTAGAGTACTGCAATATAGTTTTATATAATTAGTTTAATAATTATGTTAATAAAAATATAAAAAGACCTTTAGATAAAAAAGGTGGACTTAAGGACTTAAAAAATGTAAGCTGCAAAAGATAACTTTGCACTCATTTCAAAGGGACCTATGACATCCTATGACATGAAATTCATCTAAATTTAAATGATCTCACAGATGAGGCTTTTGTGGTTAACAATTATATTTGCTGCAGTAAATGTGGCATATTCAGATTACTTTAATATAGTTCTTTTATATTTAACGGATATAAAATCATATTGCAGCAAATTATAGAGACATTTGAAATTAAACTATGACACTATATCATTATTCAGACAGGACTCATTTTCTAAATGACATTTGAGTTACAATTCTTATCACCTGACATCTGTGATTTCATGTACTCATTTAGATAGTATTCTTCTTGTCTGTCAGCGAGGTGTCTTGAGCCAGCGCCCAGGATGAAGCTACACTCCTTGTGGAGTGCGCTCGCAACCCGAACGGGCAAGGCACGTCTTGGGACTGATAAGCCAAGACGATAGCATCCACTATCCAGTGGGCTAACCTCTTCTTGGAGACAGCCTTTCCCTTCTGCTGGCCTCCGTAACAGACGAAGAGCTGCTCTGAGGTTTGAGTCTGGTCGACGTAAGTACGAAGAGCACGGACGGGACACTACAAAACCAGGGCTGGGTCTGCCTCCTCCAAACGCAGCGCTTGCAGGTTCACCACCTGGTCCCGAAAGGGAGTGGTGGGAACCTTGGGCGTGTATCCAGGCCAGCGTCTCAGGACAATGTGAGAGTTGGTCGGCCCGAATTCTAGGCACGATTCGTTGACCGAAAGTGTGTGCAGGTCCCCACCCTCTTGATTGAGGCCATTACAGTCTGTAGAGCTAAACATCCTGTCCATGAAGAAAGTGCTCCTGCAGGGAGGACCCTGAAGTGCTCTGAGCACCAGGGCTAAATCCCAAGAGGGTACCAAGGTTGAACAAGGATGATTCAGTCTCCTTACACCTCTGAGGAACCTGACGATTAAGTCGTGCTTCCCTAAGGATTTGCCTTCCACTGCACTATCTGACACCACTATTGCCGCGACATACACTTTGAGGGTGGAGGGAGACAGCCTTCGCTCCAGCCCATCTTGCAGGAAAGAAAGCACAACATTAATCGAACCGGTGGGAAGAGCACCACTCAACGAACAGGTTCCACTTCAGAGCGTAGAGGCCTCGTAGAGGGGGCTCTAGCAGAAGTGATGGTGTCTACCACTGCCTGTGGCAGGCCACCTAGAACCTCCGCATCCCGTCCAGGGACCAGACATTGAGTTTCCAGAGGTCTGGAGGTGGGTGCCGTAGAGTGCCCCGCCCCTGAAAAAGCAGGTCCTTCCTCAGGGGGATTGGCCAGGGAGGGGCTATCGCAAGGAGTGTGAGTTTGGAGAACCAGGTCCGGTTGGGCCAATAGGGCGTAACTAGCAAGACCTGCTCCTTGTCCTCCCTGACCTTGCACAGTGTCTGTGCGAGAAGTTTCACTGGGGGAGAGGTCCCGGGGGCCAGCTGTGCACCAGTGCATCCGTGCCGAGGGTGCCCCCGGTCAGGGAATAGTACAACTGGCAACGGGTCGAGTCCGGAGAGGCGAACAGGTCTACCTGTGCGGCTCCGAAAAGGTCCCATATCAGCTGGATGTTCCGGGGGTGGAGTCACCACTCTCCCGGAGGTGTCGACTGACGAGAGAGCTCGTCGGCTGTCTGGTTCAGCGCACCTGGGATGTGAATGGCCTGAAGCGACCTCAGACGCTTCTGACTCCACAGGAGGAGATGGCGGGTAAGCCGGAGCATGCAACGGGAGCGTAGACCACCCTGACGGTGGATGTATGCAACTGTCCATATGGACCAGTACATGCTTGCCCTGTAGCAGCTTTTTGAGGTGGCCCAGGGCGAGACGTACTGCCAGTAACTCTAGGCAATTGATATGCCAATGCAGTTGGGGCCCCATCCACAGACCCAAAACTGCATGCCCGTAGTACGTGGCCCCCCAGATCAGGATGAGGCATCCGTGAAGACCACAGCATGCCTGGACACCTGTTCTAGGGACACTCCCACCCGTAGAAACGAAGGGTCCGCCCACGAGTTGAAGGTTTGGCGGCAGTAAGGAGTAACTGAGACCTGGTACTTGCCTCTCTGCCACGCCCATCTCGGGACTCGGTCGTGAAGCCAGCATTGAAGCGGTCTCATATGAAGCAATCCGAGCAGCGTTACCGCGGCTGCAGAGGCCATATGCCCCAGAAGCCTCTGAAAGAATTTCAGTGGGACCGCTGTCCTGCCTTTGAATGTATTCAACCAGCTCAACACTGTCCGGACTCACTCCTCTGTGAGGCGCGCAGTCTGGTTGACCGAATCCAGCTCCATGCTGAGAAAAGAGATCCTCTGTGTGGGACAGAGTTTGCTCTTCTCTCAGTTGACCCGAAGGCCCAACAGGCTGAGGTGACGGAGCAACAGGTCCCTGTGTTCGCACAACTGATCCGGGGACTGGGCCAGTATAAGCCAGTCGTCAAGATAGTTGAGAATCCGAATGCCGCATTCTCTGAGCGGAACAATGGCTGCCTCCGTGACTTCTGTGAAGACACGAGGCAACAGGGACAGCCCGAAGGGCAGGACTTTGTACTGATATGCCCTCCCCTCGAACGCAAAGCATAGGAACGGTCTGTGTCAAGGGAGAATGGAGACATGAAAGTATGCGTCCTTCAGGTCAATCGCTGCGAACCAATCTCGGGGACGGATGCATTCGAAAATGCGTTTCTGCATCAACATTCTGAATGGGAGCTTGTGCAGGGCCTGATTCAGGACACGGAGGTCCAAGACTTGGGTTTCTTGGGTACAATGAAGTAGGGGCTGTAGAACCCTGACTTCATATCGGCTGGAGGAACCAGTAGGAATTCATATCGCCAGTAGGACTTCGATCTCTGACTGCAAGACATGGGTATCGCTGCTCCGCATGGAGTTGAAGAGGATGCCCTTGAACTTGGGAGGCCAGCGAGCGAACTGAATCGCGTAGCCGAGTCTGATGGTACGGATGAGACAGCGAGATGGCCTGGGGAGGCCCGGAGGCGCCCAGAGTGTTGTCTGACCATTCCAAGGTGGTGCAGAGTGTGGGTGAGAAGGCCTGGTGGCGTCCTCGTGCCTACTCTGCTGCCCCCTGCCGGAGAGGCAGGAGAGTGGAATACTCAGACCTGACTCGGGAGGCCCAGAGGCAGCCCGGAGTGTTGTCTGAGCATTCCAGGGTGGGGCAGAGTGTGGGTGAGAAGGCCTGGTGGCGTCCTCGGTGCCCACACTGCTGCCCCCTGGCGAGGGGGAGAGGGGAGGAAAGGAGTGGCAAGGCCCGGGGGCGTCACACACTGCCAACCTGACCCTCTCGGGGCCCAGGGAGGGAGGAAACTGCTGTTTTGAGAATGTGGGTACCACTGGACTCCGGAGAACCAGTGGCAGGACCGAAACCTAGTCTCCCCCCAGTCCTCATGGGGAGGGAGGAGTGCGGACGCCGCCTCCCCAAGAGCAGATCCCCTTCTTACTGGGCCACCCGTTTCAGGGCCGCTTGCCAGCAGACTTCATGGGACCCTGGATGGGTTGGGCACCTCCCTTGCGCCCCCGCCACCTGCTGCCCAGGTGGAGGCTGCTGCTTGGCTTTAGCAGGAGCAGAGGAAGACGTAGGAGGGACGCCCTCGGCGACAAGCAGGCCGAACTGTCAAACACGCTGTGACTGACGACTGGGTGGAGGCAGCAGCTGGTTGTTGGGGCAGGATTAAATTTTTTTTTTTTATGCCTCCGTCTGCTACTGGGCCACCAAGAACTGCTGGGAAGTTCTCAATGGTGTCGCCGAAGAGGCCAGCCTTACAGCACGCTGAACGCTCCAGCCTTAATGAGAAAGGGAAGACGAACAACGCGCCGACGTGGTCATATTCTCATGAGAGAACGTGAACCATCCACAAACACAGTCTCAGCATGCTTGTGATGTGATAGAGGAGTGGGGGCCCGAGGGGATGTAGTGGGGAAACCCCACTGTAACCCTCAGGTCACCAAGGCTAATAAGTCGAAGTAGACCTTTTCTGGTGCAACAGAAAAGGAAGTAGATCGGGGAACAGGCAAAGGGACTCAACCCAGTTTGAGGTTTCATAGTCTCGACCACGCATCTAGAGCATCGAGTGATGCGCTGGGTTGCTGTGACAACCCGTGCTGTCAGCCGACCGCTCGACAGCACACGGCGCGCTGAACGCTTAAGCCCTTACAAGAAAGGTAAGACTCTGAGAGAGTATGAATCATCCACAAAAGCAATCTCACATGTTTATGTGCGAGACAGATAGTGGCTGTCAAATGAGGACAGGAAACAACCGCAACCAGAAACACACGGTTTGAATGACATCTTGAAAAAGACGCAGGGTCAAACCGTGTTGCTCCTTCTGGAAATGCTCTATTAGAAGTGCTGAAGCACTCAGGGAGATGGCCGCGGCTCACAGCAGTCTGATTGCAAGCCTGCGTGTGAGCACTCAAAGAACGGAAACGCCCAGCCAACCAACACAGAGACAAATTTAGTGTATGTTGCAGCGGCCACTCGCTGACTCGCGCCGTCACACCAGCACCCAGGGGTAAGAGAGCGATCCTCCTTGATACTCGCCTAAACACTCTTCGTAGAAACAGCTTGATACAGCAAACCGTTCAGCTCTGTTTGGCTCGTTTTTAATCACTCGAAGTAGATTGGTCTCTGAAAACAGATCCCAATTCGTCGGTCAGTTCCGACGTACGTCGAATAAATATATTATAATCACAAAGTTCCCATGTGGTTAAGTGATTGCAAAGCCACTGCATTTTAGTCATTATTTCGACCTGTTTTATGTATTCATTATTATTTTTATGGAATGTATGCACATAAAAACATGCATATACATGTAAAACATATCCGGTCACCATTTAGGTCTGAGTGGTCTTATACAGTGTTTGCTGTTTTAAAGTCAGTGGACGTCTATTCAGGCTACTCACACAACCTCTAAAAACTACTTTGTGCACTTAAATTAGTTATTGCAGTATTAACCAAGGTGTAAGCACAGCTTTTGCACATTTCACAAGGATTTCAAAGAGGGTCAGGATGGACTATAAACGCACGTGTAAAAGACGTCACCATAGGGACGTCCTCTCACAACTGATTCTCAACATGGTATATATTGAACTACACGCAGCTAAAAGTCAAAGCAACAAGCAATCCCAGATAACTGTAGATATGTACAAATGTATCTGAATGCATTTTTAAGAAATGTTCTGTGTTACATATTTTTACAGATTTATGCCGTCCTACTGTGACTATTTTCAGTATTTTGTAATTGGTATTTTAGTTTGGTTAATGCATCCTTTTTGGCTTGCCTGATTGATTGCTCCTGTCTGCCTTGCTGCAGAGTGTTTGTAGCTCTGTACAGCTGTGCTTTTGAATCTCTATTTGATATATTTTCTTTGTTGTTTATACTGCTAAATATAACTTACTCATCACCATATATTGTTTAATATTGCCTATCACGTTAAATTTGACATTGCTAGCTTTTAATCTAAATCACTATCACAACGTTAGCTTGATAGCGTTAACATTACCTGTTAGCTTACCATCTCTGCACCTGGGTCACTTGTTTTCTGAGTTCATTAAACAACTGTGGTGAGTTGGATTAGTAAATAGACTCCATCAAACAACTTTGGTAAATTGGATTAATCAACAAATATGGTAAGCCATGTCTTCTTCTCCAGTCATTGTCACTTGCACCCCATGTTTCATGTTTAGTGTACCTGTCTCCGTTGGCGAACAGTGCTTCACATGTGATAAATGTAAGGAGATAGTCAGGCTGACGGAGAAGATTTCAGAATTAGAGACACACATCCAGACTTTATTTGAGAGTAGTGAGAATGTAATAGCTTTAGACACTGCTTTAGATTTAACTTCCGGTTCCAGCTGTAGAGCCCGCCAGCAGGGCAACTGGGAGACGGCATAGTCATGGATAAAAAAAAAAACACTCTTCCGTTACGAAAGGGAACTTCTGTTGTAATCTACTTGATATGTGCTGATTCAAACAATTCTAGCAAATTAGCTCAAAGGGGAAATATTAATAATTAATCATAACTTATTATTATTATGAATATTTAGATCAAATAATTGGATTAACAATTGGATTAGAGTGTGTAGCAAGATCAGGAATTGTTAAAGTGACATTCTGCAGGCAAAATCAGAACCAGGGAGCTCATATGTAATATGCACAACGTTTTATTTGCTAAATCACAAACACATAACTAATCTAAACAAACAAACACATACACACAAAACATGCATACATGGGAAATGGTAAAGTGAAAGTGGATTAAACTGGAAACAGGAACATGAAATTAAACTAAACTATAGAAAAGAGTAATTTAACCATATGAAAAGAACTATTAATTCCTTATTTCAAAGCACCTTGTTAAATGTACGATACTTGCATTTGCCCTAGCAGTTGGAGCAGTCTGTGAAGTTTCTGAAGAAAGCTCTTGATGCTTCCATTCAATGTGCTGAAGTTGCAGCCTCTTGTGTGGTTGAGAGAGTCCTCTCTCACTCCTGAGTGAGCACATGGCTGGTTGTGGGTTGAGGCCTGCTGGCCAGTGACCTTGACCATGGATAGAATGGGTCTGAAAGTGTGTCCATTTATACTCTGATTATTTATAAAAAGAGCACACACTGCATTCTATGAGGAGGTGACGTACATTAAAAGTAAGCATTAATTTGATAGGAGACACAATCAGTGGAGTTACATTAACTAGTAGTTCTCTCATAAAGCATAAATAAAACAAAACACAATGCAAGAGACACTATACAAGGCAGTTATAATCATACACACAGTGTCCTGGGATTCATGTTAATTTATAGAACAGTATGTCAATTGTCAATTGATGCAGAAGCATTGATGCTTTTCCTGCCTGTTAGTTGCAGTTTCAGGGGATGGTCCAACACATAGAACTCTAACCATAGAGTGGGTTTGCCGAATTGTTCATGAAATGTAATAAATTGTGTGTCTGATTGGTCCAGCCGTTACACAATAACATTTTGGTTACTGACATTTTAATGCATAGCTATGCATAACTATGAATTATGATCATCATCTTTCACATGAAAACAATCTCACTTACAGTTTGTGCAATAAGCCTTTTTAGTAAAGTAGTAATCTTTTAATGATAATCTAACAACTTTGTTACTCCATAAAGCTATAACAGTCTTTGTGCACCCAAAAAATCTGGGAATAATCATACAATAAATATTTTGTGGCATTTGAGCCACATTTAATTATCATTACTCTTCTCAAAACAAACATTTCACAAAAGACATTTGTTAGGTTATAAATTATAAAACAATAGATACAATAAAAATAAAATAGGAAGTATTTGGATACTTTCATTGTTATACATTTATTAAAGTTATGTTTCACTAATGATATGAACTACACATGTATGAACATGCCTTCATTTAGAATATCCACTAAAAATCACTTTGGAACCAGCAATTAAAAAAAGGTTAAAAAACTTAGAAAGAACTCAGAAGTTAGTTCTGAGAAAATGATTGGCATGATCCACTGTACCCATCAATTTTTCAAAACATTTCCTTGTCACATACACTTACCTAAAGGATTATTAGGAACACCATACTAATACTGTGTTTGACCCCCTTTCGCCTTCAGAACTGCCTTAATTCTATGTGGCATTGATTCAACAAGGTGGTGAAAGCATTCTTTAGAAATGTTGGCCCATATTGATAGGATAGCATCTTGCAGTTGATAGAGATTTGTGGGATGCACATCCAGGGCACGAAGCTCCCGTTCCACCACATCCCAAAGATGCTCTATTGGGTTGAGATCTGGTGACTGTGGGGGTCATTTTAGTACAGTGAACTCATTGTCATGTTCAAGAAACCAATTTGAAATGATTCGAGCTTTGTGACATGGTGCATTATCCTGCTGGAAGTAGCCATCAGAGAATGGGTACATGGTGGTCATAAAGGGATGGACATGGTCAGAAACAATGCTCAGGTAGGCCGTTGGCACTAAGGGGCCTAAAGTGTGCCAAGAAAACATCCCCCACACCATTATACCACCACCACCAGCCTGCACAGTGGTAACAAGGCATAATGGATCCATGCTCTCATTCTGTTTATGCCAAATTCTGACTCTACCATCTGAATGTCTCAACAGAAATCGAGACTCATCAGACCAGGCAACATTTTTCCAATCTTGTTCAATTTTGGTGAGCTCGTGCAAATTGTAGCCTCTTTTTCCTATTTGTAGTGGAGATGAGTGGTACCTGGTGGGGTCTTCTGCTGTTGTAGCCCATCCGCCTCAAGGTTGTGCGTGTTGTGGCTTCACAAATGCTTTGCTGCATACCTCGGTTGTAACGAGTGGTTATTTCAGTCAAAGTTGCACTTCTATCAGCTTGAATCAGTCGGCCCATTCTCCTCTGACCTCTAGCATCAAACAAGGCATTTTCGCCCACAGGACTGCCGCATACAACAACAACCATGCCACGCTCAAAATTGCTTAAATCACCTTTCTTTCCCATTCTGACATTCAGTTTGGAGTTCAGGAGATTGTCTTGACCAGGACCACACCCCTAAATGCATTGAAGCAACTGCCATGTGATTGGTTGATTAGATAATTGCATTAATGAGAAATTGAACAGGTGTTCCTAATAATCCTTTAGGTGAGTGTATATCTAGAGAAATATGATTACTACCAAGAGATGCCTATATACTGTAGATGAACATGTTATTATTATTTGAGATTTTAAATTAATCGACCTAATCTGAGAAAAATCTAGTGAATTCAATTATGTAAACCTAAAATGCATCTCACAGTATTCTTTACTACCAAGTACTGCTAGAGTAACCAAGCAAATAAATGAGGTATTTCTGCTTTCAGTTTTAGTAGTTCTTTAGCTTAGTACTTCCTTGTTTTCATTGTGTGAAGAGGCCAAAATTGGATTAGAAAAAAAGTGGGTTGAACTTCATGTTCTATGGCTGATTGTAAAAATGTAGTTAACCTCTTAGAATTGTTACATACATCATATATTGTGATGTACATATGTTTTTGACTTGACACCTCATAACAGAACCATATGTTCCCTTTCAGTCAGTCACGTTTGACGTACGTCGGAACTGACCGACGAATTGGGGATCGCTTTCAGGGACCAATCTACTTTGAGTGTAACTAAACGAGCCAATGAACTTTGGCATGCGGTTCATGCATTCCACGCTCCTCCCCACAGCGTGGTTATAAACAGGAAGTGGAAGTGCCGCATCTTTGCTTTCTGGACGACAGCCTATAGTGCCCGAAGCCGGTCTGGTGACTCCTCCGTCCTCACTACCCTTGATGGCGGCGTGGCTAAGGGGTACGTGGAGATCCCCCCATTGGAGTGGTCTGTGGCGATGCAGCCGTGTCCCAAGACCGCTACCTCTTGGTGGGGTAATCCGCTTCTCCCCTCCCGGGAGTGTAAGTTCTCGTCCTCTCTGATGTGCAAGGCTTACACAGCCTGTGGAGAAGCCGCGTTGGCTTTGCATGCCATGACGCTCCTGCAGGTCTACCAGGCCAAAGCGCTCAAGGAACTGGGTAGTTCCAACCCAATGCAGGAACTGTGTACGGCGACAGAACTCGCTCTCAGGGCAACGAAAGTCACCGCACGATCCCTGAGTTGGGCGATGTCCACATTAGTGGTCCAGGAATGCCACCTGTGGCTAAACCTGGCAGACATGCAGGAGCCCAACAAGGTTCATTTCCTCGACACCCCTGTCTGTCAGGCTGGGGCGTCGATGTCAGGCTGGACGATGCCATGGTGTCCGCATCACTCCCTCACCTGGAGGACCGGGCGGAGAATCCTTTGTTTAGTTTTATTTCTGTTCTGCTGCTGGCTCCCCAGCCAATAAAAGAGCAGTTTCCTCCCTCCCTGGGCCACAAGAGAGCGAGGTTGACAGTGCACGCTTTAATGCCTTGCCACTCCCCTCCTCCTCTCCCTTCGCCAGAGGGCAGCAGTGTGTGGCCCGAGGACACCACCAGGCCTTCTCACCCAGATTGATGTTCTACTGGCGAAGGACGTGATTGAGCCGGTTCCTCCAGTCGATATGAGGACAGGGTTTTATAGCCCCTACTACCAATCTTGGACCTGTGTGTCTTGAATCGGGCCCTGCACAAGCTCCCGTTCAAGATGTTGCCGCAGAAACGCATTTTCGAATGCATCAGTCCCCAAGATTGGTTTGCAGCGATCGACCTGAAGGACGCGTACTTTCATGTCTCAATTCTCCCTTGACACAGATATGCCTGGTGGCATATCAGTACAAAGTCCTCCCATTCGGGCTGTCCCTGACGCCTCGTGCCTTTTACGAAAAGTCTGCTCAGAGAACGTACCATTTGCATTCCTCAACCATTCGCAATCTCGATGACTGGCTCATACACCCTCGAAGGTGAGTCATTGGGAAAGCATGACCTAATCATCAGGTTTCTCAGAGGTGCGAGGAGGCCAAATCCTCTTCGTCCTAACTCGTTCGTCAGGGCACTTCAGAGACCTCCCTTTGAGTCCATGCAGTCCATAGAGTTAAAAATCCTGTCCATGAAGACATCAAGAGGGTAGGGGACCTGCACGCATTTTCGGTCAATGAATCGTGCCTAGAATTTGGGCCGGCCAACTCTCACATTGTCCTGAGACCCCAGCCTGGATATGTGCCCAAGGTTCCTACCATTCCCTTCAGGGGCCAGGTAGTGAAACTGCAAGCGCTGCCTTCGGAGAGGGTAGACCCAACCCTAGCTTTGCTCTGTCCCAACCGCACCCTGCAGGCTTATGTGGACAGAAGGCAAAGCTTCAGGCCCTCAGAGCAGCTCTTTGCCTGTTACGGAGGCCAGCAGAAGGGAAAGGCTGTCTCCAAGCAGAGGTTAGCCCACTGGATAGTGGATGCCTTGCCCGTTCGGGTTGGGAGCACACTCAATTAGAAGTGTTGCTTCCTCCTGGGCTGGCTCAAGGCGCCTCGCAGATATCTGGAGAGCTGCAGGCTGGGCGACACCTAACATGTTCGCTAGATTCTATAGCCTCCGTGTAGAGCTGGTATCTTCCTGTGTACTCACCCCCAGTGGCCAGTAGCGTGAAGGACCCATTCTAATGATGGCTTGCAACACCCCTGCGTTTCTTGACTCCAGTTGTGTTCCCCAGAAATGGCTAACCCTGTTGAGCTCCTCTGTCACCCTCGGCAGTCAGACGTTGTGGAGCGTCTGACGCCAGGCCTACACCCGCATGCATGTGGAATGTGTGTGTTAGGCTGGGTATCTATCTGTCCCCACGGTGACCCCATATGTGTATTCTTCCACGGTACGGCTACCCTACTCAGCTAGCCTGTGTCTTTCCCTTGACAGAGCTCGCTCTGTCTTCTCTGATGGTGCTCTTTCACCCCTAGAACTAGGCTGCTTGGTTAGTCCAAATGTGTAACTGTCACCTCTCCTTCCTTAGAAGGATGCAGCTTCCGTAGCGTTCCTTCTTCCGAGTCGGGGCACATTTTCCCAGCGTTATCCAATAGTCTTGCAGAACAGCAGTGACTGGCCTTCTCTGCTTAGAGCCCTGACTTTCCGCTCCGCCCCGGTCCAGGGAGCTCTAGCAGAGTGCTGGAATGGCCAGCATCTGTGGTATGTTGGTAGTTCCCCAATTCAACTGAAAGGGAACGTCTCGATTACGTATGTAACCCTCGTTCCCTGAATGTGCTGTACCTCTGCTGAACGGTTGAGTCAAGTTCGGCTCCTCAGCGGAAAAGCAAAGATGCGGCGCTTCCACTTCCTGTTTATACCCGCGCTGTGGGGAGGAGTGTGAAATGCGTGAACCGCATGCCAATGTTCATTGGCTCGTTTAGTTATACTCAAAGTAGATTGGTCTCTAAAGGCGATCCCCAATTTGCCTGTCAGTTCCAACATACGTCTCTGTTCCCTCCTTCAGGGAACGATGGTTACATACATAACATTCTTTAAAACTAGGGACGCACAATACCACTTTTTCCAGATCTAGGCCGATACCAATATTTTCATTTTTGGTACTTGCCGATACCAATACCTGTATTTTCATTGCATGTAATTTTTAGGTAGAGAAAACAAAAGAATATACAAACCAGATTTCAAAAAAGTTGGGACACTGTACAAATTGTGAATAAAAAAAGAATGCAATAATTTGCAAATCTCATAAATTTATATTTATTCACAATAGAATATAGATAACATATCAAATGTTGAAAGGGAGACATTTTGAAATGTCATGCCAAATATTGGCTCATTTTGGATTTCATGAGAGCTACACATTCCAAAAAAGTTGGGGCAGGTAGCAATAAGTGGCTGGAAAAGTAAAATGTACATATAAGGAACAGCTGGAGGACCAATTTGCAACTTATTAGGTCAATTGGCAGTGTCTCTCAGAAGTCAAGATGGGCAGAGGATCATCAGTTCCCCCAATGTTGTGGCGATAAATAGTGCAGCAATATCAGAAAGGAGTTTCTCTGAGAAAAATTGCAAAGAGTTTGAAGTTATCATCATCTACAGTACATAATATCATCCAAAAATTCAGAGAATCTGGAACAATCTCTGTGCGTAAGGGTCAAGGCCGGAAAACCATACTGGATGCCTGTGATCTTCGGGCCCTTAGACGGCACTGCATCACATATACAGGAATGCTACTGTAATGGAAATCACAACATGGGCTCAGGAATACTTCCAGAAAACATTGTCGGTGAACACTATCCACCGTGTCATTCACCATTGCCAGCTAAAGCTCTATAGGTCAAAAAAGAAGCCATATCTAAACATGATCCAGAAGCGCAGGCATTTTCTCTGGGCCCCAAGGCTCATTTAAAATTGACTGTGGCAAAGTGGAAAACTGTTCTGTGGTCAGACGAATCAAAATTTGAAGTTCTTTTTGGAAAACTGGGGCGCCATGTCATCCGGACTAAAGAGGACAAGGACAACCCAAGTTGTTATCAGCGCTCAGTTCAGAAGCCTGCCTCTCTGATGGTATGGGGTTGCATGAGTGCGTGTGGCATGGGCAGCTTACACATCTGGAAAGGCACCATTAATGCTGAAAGGTATATCCAAGTTCTAGAACAACATATGCTCCCATTCAAACGTCACCTCTTTCAGGGAAGACCTTTCATTTTCCAACATGACAATGCCAGACCACATACTGCATCAATTACAACATCATGGCTGCGTAGAAGGAGGATCCAGGTACTGAAATGGCCAGCCTGCAGTCCAGATCTTTCACCCATAGAAAACATTGAACACAAAGAAGACCTAAGACAGTTGAGCAACTAGAAGCCTGTATTAGACAAGAATGGGACAACATTCCTATTCCTAAACTTGAGCAACTTGTCTCCTCAGTCCCCAGATGTTTGCAGACTGTTATAAAAAGAAGAGGGGATGCCACACAGTGGTAAACATGGCCTTGTCCCAACTTTTTTGAGATATGTTGATGTCATGAAATTTAAAATCAACTTATTTTTCCCTTAAAATGATAATTTTTCTCACTTTAAACATTTGATATGTCATCTATGTTGTATTCTGAATAAAATATTGAAATTTGAAACTTCCACATCATTGCATTCTGTTTTTATTCACAATTTGTACAGTGTCCCAACTTTTTTGGAATCGGGTTTGTAAATCATAATAATTGATTTACTTTTAGCAAATATATATTTCCTTCATTAGTAGATATATATTTCTACTATTTTATGCGTAATTATGCCTGTTAAAATGTATTGTACAAACTTCTGTTACTAGCACTGTTCATTATATTGCTTTATCATATTTTATCTTTCATTTAATAGCACAGGGCCTGAGCTGCTTCATCAGGGCTCAACACTAAGGATTTTTCTACTTGCCTGGTTGGTCAGTGGTTCAAATGTTTAGATACTGGTGAAATTCCACAATTTTCAGGTACAGAATTTGAATAAGTAATCAAATGTAAAATAACACTGCATATTCTTCATTGTAAATTAAATATAGATTATTTTTTATTAAAGTTGCAAAAGTCATTCAGTCAAGAGCAGTGAGTGATTTTTGTGGGCTTTGTTGTTTGATTAATATTAAAAACACAGCAGGATGTTTATTAAGCTGTCACATTCCTTTAAGACCGAATGCATGGTTAAAATACTGTTAACACATGCATTTTATTTCTCAACTGTTTACTCGCCAAGATGGGATTTTTACATAATTGTGTGAATACAGTTCAGTGCAAGAAGACCTGAAAGAGAATTAAATTCAGTTTTCAAGCACTGTCGTATGCGGCTTACTGTGCAAGCACTTCGGATGTTTGTGCACAGTAAACTTATTGTCCTGTAGGGAACCACTTGTTAAACATAAACCATGTCCCAGTTCAATTTTTTATTTACATATACAGTTTACTTTTTAATCCAGATGACACGTGTGCTGAGTGAACAATCAGCAATCAAGAGCATGCAATGAAAGTGTACTCTCTTTCTTTACCGTCAGTTAACGTTAGTAATATATGCCTTGTTTTACTTTATTTGCTATTGACATATCCAAACAAAATACAAACTTTCCAGTGATGGCTGTGAAAAAGGGATGTGCTCAACAAGCTTGTGGTTTTGTATTGGTATCGGTATTGTGCATCCCTATTTAAAACCGTGCATTGCTGAGGAACACTGGAAAGAAAAGTGAGGAAAAATCAAAATATCCGTCTGCTGTTTTACATCTCACCACAATTGAACATTCTGCAGTTCCACGTCACCCAGAATCTCCAGCTGATCAATGGAGCTCAAGTCCTGCACTCTGTGCTTGTAATCCAGCAGGTGGGATCCGTTAACTGCTATTTTAAACTGATGAAGCTGACATAGGATGATCATCTGACAAGATGAAGCAAACAATATGTTTATTTTTCTCCCATTTTACAAATACACCATTCTTGCTAAGACAAATAAAGTAACTCAACCGTTTGATAGAACATGCTAGAACCTGCCACATTAGAAACGTGCTAACAATGTACTTAACCCTTGCTGAAAAATCCAGTATAAACCAGCATGTTGGTCCAGACAGGTTAATGCTAGTTCAAGCTGGTATAGTGCTGAAGCTGTTAAAGCAAAAATGAGCTGATGTAGCTGGTCCACCAGCAATTCCACTTCCCGTGCTGGGGACCAGCAAACCAGCAACCAGCATCTCACACTGGTCCCAGCATGCAAAACATTCTTTATCCAGCAATGCTGGATTTTTCACCAGGGACATGTTGGGTCTACTATTTACAATGTTAATTATTTTAAATTCATTATTATTCTCAAGATTCAAGAGATTCAAGAGTTTTATTTGTCACATACACAGTTATAGACAGAATATACAACCGGCAGTGAAATGTAAACAGGTCCGCTCCATGGACAGTGCAAAATACAAAAGAATCTTTTGATTCTTCTTTCTTTTTTTATTCTAAAATTAATCTGGGGTAACAGTTTATTTATAAGATATGTAGTTACATAACTTACATGTACTTACTATTGTAATAACAGCAAATTATGCATAATTATCATACCCCTAATTATATAGTAAGTACATGCTGTCAATTAGGGGAGAGCGCTTTTTGACTTTCTCAGTTTGTGTAAATCCACTTGGGGTTCAGAGTATTTATTTTTTTCCACATTAATTGAATGCGTCCAGTACAATTATGTGGTTTTGTTTCATTAAGTGTATACTTTCATTAAGTGTATACTTTTTTCTTGATTTACCCCGAAAGAATGGAAGCGAAATGTGACAACATGCCCCTCACATGTACATTGTAACATGTGAGGGGCACATTGTAACATGACCAAATGACAGCTTAAAATGTTATGATATAATCAAAAAAATATCCAAGCTAAAATATTGTGTCAATAAAATACAATTATTAACTTTTTAAAATAAAATAATTTTTTTATCATTAAAAAATTAAAAATGTGAGTTTGACAACGTCTCGGTTACGTATGTAACCCTCGTTCCCTGAAGGAGGGAATGGAGACGCCACGTCGGAGTACCGACGAATAGGAATCTCGCCTGCAAGAGCCAATCTACTTCGAGTGTAACTAAAACGAGCCAATGCACATTGGCATGCAATGATTGCACCAGGTGCTCATGCCACACCGTGCGTGTATAAATGAGACACAGGTGATTGCATCAAATCAGCCTTTTGCTGAGGAGCCGAGTAGGTAGACAGGCACCCCAGCAGGGTGCAGAGGACATGGCGACGGGACGTGCCTTCCAGTGCCCAGTGTGAGCCGCCTGAGCTCTCTTACCTGATGAGACTGTTCCGCATGACCCTGCTCAGTGATTATTGGATAACACTGGGAAAGCGTGCCCTAGAAAAGGGGACGCTGCGGAGCCCACATCGTACCCCGGAGGAGTTATGTGGAGTACAATGCTGAGCCGTAGCCCGCAAGGGAGGAGGGGGCTCAGTCCCGATGACGGGAAGGCTCTCCCAAGGGAAAGACACGGGCTTCCCTGTAGGAGGAATATATGGGATCCCCGCAGGGTCACTCATATAACCCCAGCCCATTACCGGTTCTCAAGGATTCAGCGGCAAGGGGCCTGATGCCCGACATTCCGCGACGCCGGCACCGAGGGTTCTGTGCGGCCGAGAACTGCTGGGCGAAGTTCTGGACCGCGTCCCCGAAAAGGCCAGTCTGGGAGATGGGGGAGTTAAGGAACCTGACTTTGTCGGTCTCCCTCATGTCCGCCAGACACAGCCAGAGATGGCATTCCTGGACCACCATGGTGGACATCGCACGACCCGTAACCTTCGTCACACGAAGCGCGAGGTCCGTTGCGGTTCTCAGTTCCTGAAGCACGCAGGGGGAGGGGTTGCGGCGACACAGTCAGGGGGTAGTGCAGCCTGACGTGCGCGCTCTCTCTCACGAGGGCGCTCTTACCTGCCGTGGGAACGGCTTTTCAACGCTCTCCACCTAGCGCACCGAACCAGCTGTGAGAACAGCCCTTGTGATCGTTCTAACGAACAACAAAGAGCGATGATTGAAACCACACGACCCGCTGCAGTGCCGTCACACCAACACCGACTGAAGAGATCGCTTCCGAAAGGCGGCTCCGCTTCAGTCACTGCGAGGTAAGGAGTGATAGCTGGCGTCACCATCTACCACTTGGCTCCAAAGCAAAATGCTGATTTGATGCAATCACCTGTGTCTCATTTATACCCGCACGGCGTGGCATGAGCACCTGGTGCAATCATTGCATGCCAATGTGCATTGGCTCGTTTTAGTTACACTCGAAGTAGATTGGCTCTCGCGAGCGAGATTCCTATTCGTCGGTACTCTGACGTGGCGTCGAAAGTGACCGACTGAATGGGAACAAACACATCACTAAATACAGCTATACAGCATAGTTAAAAACATAATAATAATGAATCATTTCTGAACATTGACTCGCAGTCATTATTCACCCTTTTCTCATGGTTTTTCAAAAGAATTCATTAAAGTATAGAATATAATAGCGTAATTCTAATAGGGACTCATTGTAATGCAGTGTTACAATGCACCCCACCTGCACAACTAAGATTTAAACCCAGCTTGTGTCTTCTGCTAGTTAGATCAGTATTAAAGAACTATCTCAAATGTTAAATAAAAGATATAAGATTACAATAATATCAGATTTGTCTTATTTTAAATGAACACAAAAACAGAGATGAAAAATAAACTTAAGAAATGTACTTTTGCTATGGTTAAATAAAATGTTCAGTGATATCTTCCAAAGTTTTTTTTTTTTTTTAATTTTGGCGCAATTCTTTCTCTAAATAATGTTGATATGGCAAATATGGCAAGTAAATACACCAAGTTTTGTCATCCTGGCATGTGTGGAAAGTTTTAAACCATGCGTGTTACAACTAACCCCGCGTTAGGTTGTGCCCGTGCTCCCCTACTATTACTTCCAGATTCTCACTGGTTTTCCTTTTCTTAGTAATCCCTACACTGAAAATACATCTCTTGATTTATTTGTCCAAATTATACTATACATTGCTAAACTAGATGTAACTAGAAGAACACCAAACAAAGGATTAAAAAGTACTTCACTTTTTCACATTTTGTTATGTTACTGCCTTATTCCTAAATGGATTAAATTAATTATCTTTTATAATAACAACGTGAAAGAAGTTTTTTGAAATCATTGCAAAGTGATTAAAAATATAAAATGAAAAAAAAAAAAAAAAAAAAAATCACATGTACATAAGTATTCACAGCCTTTGCCATGACACTCAAATTGAGCTCAGGTGCATCCTGTTTCCATTGATCATCCTTGGGATGTTTCTACAACTTGATTGGAGTCCACCTGTGGTAAATTCAGTTGATTTGGACATGATTTGGAAAGGGACACACCCTATAAGACCTATATAAGGTGCCAGAGTTAACAGTGCATGTCAGAGCACAAACCAAGCCATGAAGTCCAAGGAATGTCTGTAGACCTTCGAGACAGGATTGTATTGAGGCACAGATCTGGGGAAGGGTACAGACATTTTTTTGCAGCATTGAAAGTCCCAATGAGCACAATGGCCTCCATCATCCGTAAATTGAAGAAGTTTGGAACCACCAGGACTCTTCCTAGAGCTGGCAAACTGAGTGATCGAGGGAGAAGGGCCTTAGTCAGGGAGGTGACCAAGAATCCGGTGGTCACTTTGACATAGCTCCATTGTTTCTCTGTGGAGAGAGGAGAACCTCCCAGAAGAACAACCATCTCTGCAGCACTCCACCAATCAGGCCTGTATGGTAGAGTGGCCAGATGGCACATGACAGCCAACCTGGAGTTTGCCAAAAGGCACCTGAGGGACTCTCAGACCATGGGAAACAAAATTCTCTTGTCTGATAAAACAAAGATTGGCCTGAATGGCAAGCATCATGTCTAGAGGAAACCAGGCACCGCTCATCACCTGGCCAATACCATCCCCACAGTAAAGCATGGTGGTGGCAGCATCATGTTGTGGGGATATTTTTCAGCATCAGGGAGACTAGTCAGGATTGAGGGAAAGATGAATGCAGCCATGTACATAGGTATCCTTGATGAAAACCTGCTCCAGAGCGCTCTGGACCTCAAACTGGGGTGAAGGTTCATCTTCCAACAGGACAATGATCCTAAGCACACAGCCAAGATAACAAAGGAGTGGCTACAGGACAACTCTGTGAATGTCCTTGAGTGGCCCAGCCAGAGCCTAGACTTGAGCCTGATTGAACATCTGAAAATGGCTGTGCACCGACGCTCCCCATCCAACCTGATGGAGCTTGAGAGGTCCTGCAAAGAAGAATGGGAGAAACTGCCCAAAAATAGGTGTGCCAAGCATGTAGCATCATACATCAAAGACTTGAGGCTATAATTGGTGAAGCACTCCAAAGGTGCTTCAACAAAGTATCAAGCGAAGGCTGTGAATACTTATGTACGTTGTTTTTTTTTCCCTTTTTTCTTTTCTTTTCTTTTTTCTTTTCTTTTTTTTTAAATTTGCAAAGATTTCAAACAAACCTCTTTCATGTTGTCATTATGGGGTATTGTTTGTAGAATTGAGAAAGAAAATAATGAATTTAATTCATTTTGGAAGAAGGCTGTAACATAAAAAAATGTGGATAAAGCGAAGCACTGTGAATACTTTATAGACTTATATACTTACATACTTTGTATGTCAGAATTGGACCCATATAATTTTGTTAGGTCTTTAGTAGAATTTTGCTTCCCAATTCAAGTCATTATTTTTGTTGGAGGTCCTCATTTGGTTTACAGTTAAACATAAGACACCATTAATAATAAACCAACCTTCCTGATGTGGGAGTCTGTACAAAGATGCAAACAAGCTGTGTAGAAAAGCAATCGCCTAATTCAAAATGGCCCTGAGCGCTTGTGTTGTGAATAGTTCAGTTGTTATGACACACTGCTCACTTTAAATGGCAGAAACTGTAAAATGGTCCGGTTAAAACTACGCTGGGGTCTGGTGTTGTGTCGAATGTTGATTCACTGTCAAATCATCAGCATTTTTTTATTTATCATCTCCTTGGTTGTGCACTGACTACAGCAGCCATAAAACATGACATTTTGCAGCGCGTTTTCAGAGTTCCTTTGAAAGAATGAACAGCTAGGTGGGGGTGAATCAGGGTGATTGAGATACTTTTTACCATTGAGATGACTTGGAAAAGTGTCCCAATCAAACTGAATTCACTCATGAACATCTTTTACTTCTAATATTGGTGCATTATTGCATTTGTCAACTTTTAATTTATCAGTTTTCATCAGTTCGTCAGTTTTAGCAAACTGGTGTATGCAAAAACATATCACTGACACAATGGATATTTTCTCACGGAATGTATTATCTGACCAACAGCAGATCTTTAAGTGGGATGTAAGTTTTCCTTAATTTTTGGATAAATAGGGTTGTTGATCTATGTACAGGTCACCGTTGCTTAACTTGCTTTGGACAAGTTCTTACAGGTCTATGATATTTGGGCACGCCTCTCTTAATAATCTTTCTTCCAAAGATTATTATACTCAGAACTCAGAATTTCAGAATTAATTTTTAATCCTCTGTATTTTTACTTTTTCAATGCTGTACTCATTTTATTAAAATGTACTATCATTTACTTGATATTGATATTTTGGTCATTAATTTCTCTTCAATAAAATAAATAATTTATCAACTTCCTCGACTGCCTGGATCACACTGCAGCACAAACCTATACATTTCTAAAACCAAGCGTCGTGCTTTTTCTGTCTCGTATTCAAGATAGGAGGGAATTATTAAGCAGCATTTAATTTTTTGTGTTTATATAGCAGCAGAAGCAGCAGCAAGCAGTTTATGTCAATGTGAGAATACAGCACCATATTTGCTCAAAACCTCCAATGCTTTCACTATTTTTTTAAGGGCTTTGTTTAATTTCGAGTGTCTCAGTATGAGTCACGGCTAATGAGTTGATCATGCAAGCATGCAATTCATTTAAAATCCTTAACTTGTTAAAATAATTAAACGCAAATAACTCAAATAGATTAATTAAGTAATTTACGTTACACATTTAGATGGTAACATTAGGAGAGTATCATTACATAATCAGATAATTTTAAGCTGCCAAACTCCGGGAAAGTTTTCGGTCCAATTATCCAGTTAGCGAATGCATTCAAACAATCAGTCTAAAACAGCGCTAATGACCAGGTCTATTACATCAGAGATGACGGTTACTCGTAGACAGTTTTCAGTGAATTATTCATTCCGGTGTCTTTTAAGCTTTAAAACATGATCTCTGTCATTTTATGTCATTGTTTTTGAAGAGCATGAGCCCTCATGCGTCGCACTGTGACATACAGACTGACTGGAATGTCAAAACATCCCACCGCTGTATGGTCAGGTGATGTGCAAGCTACGTTTCCCTTTCAAGGGAACTTGAGCTGCGTCGAGACGCTGTGGGAATGCTCTGCATAAGTGTGTCGTGAAGCACATGTGAAACATCATAGACGGGTGACGTCACGAACAGGAAACTATAAACCATACCCGGAACAAACAGTTGCTAGCTACTGTGCCTTCAGCAAGCGATCTGTTTGAAACTGTCCGTCATATTTATTGTTGTCTTTAATGGCGAGCAAACAACAGTTTAAGCCATGCGTTTCTCCCTTCCCTCGTTTCATTATGGTTAGGGATTCACACAAGCTAGGGTGTGGGATGATCTCGACCGCACCCTTCGCCAGTAGGGTGTCGACCTTCGCACACATTACAGGGGCGTTGCCACCCACCATGGTATAGCGGACTCCCCGAGCGTTCCACGGGGGTCTCCAGTGGCCCTGTTACCATCTCCTGAGAAAGAGCTGAATTCACCTCTGAGTGGCCCATCTCAGAAGCACCGCCTTGGCCTGCCGTTTAGCAAGGCTGGGCGGCCTTCCTGCGACCTCCTCCGCGCCCTGGCCCGGGTGTAGGCTGCTGCTGGGGCTGGGCGGTAGGGGCGGGAGCCGCAGGAGGATGGCCCCGACAGGGAGCAGGCTGAGGCATCTTCCGCCGGGGCAGAATATGTTCAATCGCCTCAGTCTGCTTTTGTGCGGCTGAGAACTGTTGGGAAAAGTCCTCGACCGCCCCGCCAAATAGCCCAGCCTGGGAGATAGGGGAGTTGAGGAAATGTGTTCGCTCAGCCTTCTGCATATCTGCCAGGTTGAGCCATAGATGACGTTCCTGGACCACGGCAGTGGACATCACCTGACAGAGAGAGCGTGCAGTAACCTTCGTCGCCCGTAGGGCAAGATCGGTTGCCGCACACAGCTCTTGCATGAGTGCGGGGTCAGCACTGCCCTCGTGCATGCTTCTGAGCACCTTCGCCTGGTAGACTTGAAAGGTGGCCATAGCATACAAGGCAGACGCGGCTCATTTTATAGATCTTGAAGGTGATTGGCTTCTAAGCGAAACCCCCATTCCGTCAGTAACTGACATAACTTGTAGTGTACTGACTGAAAAGGAGCTCCTTTTAAACACTATTGCTTTGTGTTGGATTTTCAGTGCACCAAAATGTCACATAAGTACAATTTTGCCTGTATTATTTGTGTCCCCTTCAAAACTTGCCCTTGAGAAATTTTGTTTATTGCCCCCCCAATTAGATGAAATTCACACCCATGCACAGACAAGATATGTCTTTAGAAAGCTTGAAAATGTCTACTTTTAAATTAAGTAATTTATATCAAAAACAAATATTCTCTGTTTATGCAATCCCTATGAAATCAACAACAGGTAAATTTGAAAACCTGGTTTAAACCTGCAGCGTTTCTGACAACAGAGAAAAACAGAATAAAATCATCTAAATAAAAACCATAAAATAAATAGGCCTACACAAAATATTTTCACTTAAATAATTACCAAATTAAGATGACAAAACAAAAATACACTGAATCAGTTTGAAGCTTTGAACAACCGGAATAGTTTTTTTCATCAAATAAAAATAGAAGGCCTACCTCAATCCACACCTTGACAGGTTTTTATTTAAAAAAAAGTAACATGTCTAAATTATGTGGGGTTAGTCTGGAGCACAGCCTGTTGACAGTGTGATGGAAATATTTTATATAATGTCCTCAGAAGTGGTACAAGGGTTATTTAACTTGAAACTACAGAAAAAACGCAGACTAAGGATGTTCAGGTCATAAGAACAGTCATATGATTACCTTAGATAGCCATAGCGCCTGACATCAAAGCAAATTTAAGTGCTGGCTAAAGATAATCGTAAATTCTCTAAGATTATTATTCACGTCGGCACTAATGATGTTCGACTTTGCCAGTTGGAGATCACCAAAATGAACATTAAAGAGGTGTGTGAACTCGCAAGTACGATGGCAGATACAGTTTTTTGTTCTGGTCCACTGCCTGTTAAAAGGAGTGATGAGATACTTAGCAGACTATCATCACTCAATGGCTGGTTGTCTAAGTGGTCTCCGCAAAATAACATAGGGTTCATAGACAATTGGAAAAGCTTTTGGGGCAGACCTGACCTGTTGAAGAGGGACGGCATCCATTCTTCTTGGAGTGGTGCTGCTCTTCTCTCTAGTAATTTGGCATATAGTCTTAGAGCTAAACCTTGACTAACTGGGGCCCAGGTCAGGAAGCAGACGGACTGGCTTACCCGACCGTCTGCTAGCTGTCTCCCATTACAGAAGTCAGATAAATCCCAACACAGAGACTCTTTCACCTAGACATTATCACATAGTTTGTCTGTTCCCCAAATTAGTAAATACAAAAAACCATTCAACAGTAAAAACTTAATTGATGTCCAACAAATAAACAACAGATATAATACAGATAATCAAATGATAAAGCTCGGGTTGCTGAATATTCGATCCCTTTCCCCAAAAGCGCTTATTGTTAATATGATATGATATGATTACAGATAATAATCTAGATGTGCTGTGTTTGATAGAAACCTGGCTAAAACCTGACGACTACATTCCTTTAAATGAGTCCACCCCACAAGATTATTGTTATAAACACTAGCCGCGTCTGAAAGGTAAAGGGGGAGGGGTTGGTGTAATTTATAATAATATCTTCAGTATTACTCAGAAGTCTAGTTTCAAATATAATTCTTTTGAAGTTTTGGTGCTTTATGTAGCGTTATGTAGTGTAATTGATAAATCCCGTTTGACATTTGTGCTGGCTACTGTATACAGGCCACCAGGGCACAATACAGACTTTATCAAAGAATTTGCTGACTTTCTATCAGAGTTAGTACTGACTGCAGATAAAGCACTAATTGTTGGTGATTTTAATATCCATGTAGACAATGAAAAGACACATTGGGATTAGCATTTAGAGACATTCTAAACTCTATTGGTGTAAGGCAACACGTGTCAGGACCCACTCATCGCCTTAAATCATACCCTAGACCTAATATTGTCACATGGAATAAATGTTGATTACCTAGTATCATGTATACTTAATTTAGCTAAGGCTAAAGCTGTTCCCTCGCTTCAAATATGGTAGAACTATCACTGCCGCCACTAAAGATTGCTTTGTAAATAATCTTCCTCATCAGTTTCATCTCCTCAGCATCCCAGATAGCCTAGAGGAACTCGATTTTGCAACAAAAACTATTGACTCTCTTTTTTCCAGCACTTTAGTTGCTCCTCTGCACTTAAAGAAGATTAAAGAAAATAGTCCAACACCATGGTACAAAGAGCACACCTGGGCCCTTAAAACAGCAGCCAGAAAAATCAAACAAAAGGTTTTTTCGTAATTCGTGGAAAGAGAGCATGATCGCATACAGAAAGGCCGTAAAAACTGCTAGATCTGCTTATTTCTCGACTCTCTTAGAAGAAAACAAACACAACCCTAGGTATTTATTTGATACAGTGGCTAAGTTAACCAAAAATAAAGCTTCTACTTCTGATGGTTGTAAACAGCACAGCAGTAATGACTTTATGAACTTCTTTACGTGTAAGATCGATAATATTAGGAAGAAAATTTAAACCATGCAGCCGTCTACTACAGTGTCACATCAGACAGAGCATTGTTGTGTCACTGAGAAAAAATGACATTCATTCACTGCTATAGAAGAGGAAGAATTGGCTAAACTCGTTAAATCATCTAAATCAACAACATGTATGCTCGACCCTATACCGACTAGGCTATTAAAAGAGATGCTACCAGAGGTCATAGATCCTCTTCTTAATATCATTAACTCATCTTTGTTATTAGGATATGTACCGAAAACTTTTAAGTTGGCTATTATCAAACCACTTATTAAAAAACCTCAACTTGATCCTAGAGAATTAGTCAATTACAGGCCGATCTCAAATCTACCCTTCCTGTCAAAAATACTGGAAAAGGCAGTGTATTCACAATTATGTTCCTTTTTAGAAAGAAATGGTATCTGTGAGGATTTCCAGTCAGGATTTAGACAGTATCATAGTACTGAGACTGCTCTCATCAGAGTTACAAATGATTTACTCTTATCATCCGATCGTGGTTGTATCTCTCTATTAGTGTTACTCGATCTTAGCGCTGCATTCGATACTATCGACCACAATCTTCTTTTGAATAGACTCTAAAATTATGTTGGCATTAGTGGAACTGCATTGGCATGGCTTAAATCATACTTATCTGACCGTTATCAGTTTGTAGCAGTAAATGAAGAGATGTCACACCGATCACAAGTTCAGTATGGAGTACTGCAGGGCTCAGTGCTAGGACCGTTGCTCTTCACCCTGTACATGCTACCACTGGGAGATATCATTAGGAAGCATGGCATTAGTTTTCACTGTTATGCTGACGATACTCAGCTCTATATTTCTTCACGCCCCCTGACGAAACTTACCAATTCACAAGATTAATGGAATGCATAGCTTGATATAAAACATTGGATGTCTAGTAATTTCCTGCAACTTAATTCAGAAAAAAAATGAATTTTTAATTATTGGACAAAACTCTGCAAGTAGTAACCTAGAATACTGTCTAACACTCGATGGCTGCTCTGTCAAGTCCTCGTCGTCAGTTAGGAACCTGGGTGTGCTCTTTGATACCAATCTTTCATTTGAAAGCCACGTTTCTAACATCTGTAAAACTGCATTCTACCATCCTAAAAATATATCTAAATTATGGCACATCCTTTCAATGCAAAATGCTGAACAGTTAATTCATGCGTTCATGACCTCAAGGCTAGATTACTGTAATGCTTTACTGGGTGGTTGCCCTGCTCGCCCAATAAACAAACTCCAGCTGGTCCAAAACACAGCAGCTCGAGCTCTTACTAGAACATTAAAATCTTGCTTATTACTTAAAAAGCACTAAATGGTTTAACTCCCCAGTACTTGAGCGAACTCTTATCGCATTATACTCCATCACATCTATTGCGGTCTCAAAACTCTGGCCAGTTGATAATACCTAGAATATCAAAATCAACTGCAGGCGGTCGATCCTTTTCCTATTTAGCGCCTAAACTCTCTAAACATTGTTCGGGAAGCAGAACTCTGTCAGTTTTTATCTAGACTAAAAACGCATCTCTTTACTATGGCTTACACATAAAACATTATCAATTTCTATTATTCAAATCAGTAAATGATTGTTAGGCTGCATTAACTAGGTCAGCCGGAACTGGGAACACTTCCCATAACACCTGATGTACTCGTTACATCATAAGAAGAATGGCATCTACGCTAATGTTAGTCTCTCTGTTTATCCCGAGGTTTACTGCAGTCAGCCGGATCCGGGCCGTATCCAGATCAGATGGTGGACCAGCGCCTGGACATGACCAACGCATCCCTGAAATGTCTGCAGAGAGCATGTCAAATAAACTCCCCCCCGTAAATGCTTCATCGACACAACATCCTCATTAAACCTGTCTTCGGCATGACGACTCCAATCTTTCGAATAATCTTAGGAATATCTATTTACCTAATATGAATTAAGACCTGCTATGTTGCCAGAATTATAATCATACACTGTTTGTTCGTCGGCCAGAGGAGAACTGGCACCCCGACTGAGCCTGGTTTCTCCCAAGGTTTTTTTCTCCATTCTGACCCTGAAGGAATTTTGGTTCCTTGCCACCGTTGCCTCTGGCTTTTGGCTTGCTCAGTTGGGGACACCTAAATTTCATCTATATTACCGATCTGCCCGCATTGACACTATATGATACTTGAAATTAGCTGGATAACATCACCGTTTCACCAGAACGGCTGTACAAATTCTGTTGCATTATTTTCCTGTTAACAATGTGAAGCTGCTTTGAAACAATTGGACTTGTTAAAAGCGCTATATAAATAAAGGTGATTTGATTTGATTTGACTCAGTGTTCCTTAATTAATAGTTTTAAAATTACATTTTAAAATTAGTAATGGAGGCTTGGGCTCAACTATCAAACTGTCAACTTGAGATTTGAATCCATAGCGGAAGGAAGTTCCGGTCGTTTCTTATTTATTTACACACTTGTGCTGTCGAACTGCTGTATAAACACAATATCACACTCGGTGGCATAGGTCAGAGGTACCTCAAAGTAGGTTCCAGCTGAAAAGGGAAAGTATGGCAGTTCACGTTCCTCTGGGCCCCATGACTGGCTGAGAAGAGAGTTCCTGATAAGCATGCCAGATTTGATGTGCGAGTTAAGGTGCAGGGCGATGTTGTTTGATTGGCTGCACCTCAGGTTAACAGTGAAACTTGAGAAAAGACAAAACAAGATAATTAAAGGTGTCAAAGGGAAAAACTGTACCCTAAAAACTGAAAAATATAAGTTTAGTATCTACCTGTGAGGGAATAAGCTGATATGCCCTTTGATTGTTATATGCTGCCCTGGAATGACTCCTCTAAGTAAACTGCCCTTGTAAGGTATGCTCTGCAAAATGACAGTTTATGTTGTGAGTCATGTTTTAATCATGTTAATATGAAGTGAAGAAAAAAAAAGAATTATGCAAAATCAATTGCTGATATCAGGTGCAGGGATGCTAAACTTACGTGGTCACCTGATTTTGAAAATATTGCCTGTGCAAAAACAGAAAATATGTCATTGCAAAGTTGAAATGCACATTATTTACCCTTTTCAACAACATAAAAGATTAATCTGACAGTGCAGACTACCAGAAATTTGGACACACTGAATTCACTATTTTCATAATCTTAAAAATCATTTTATAATTTTGTTTGTCCTTAAAAGATTGAATTTTGTTTTGTATACAAATATACATTTTGATATGAATTATGCATACGATACTACAACTAACTGTTTATAAACCTCAAAGTTGGTCAGTGTGTGCACTGTAATCTAAGCAAAGGGTGGCTACTATGTTTTGTTTTAATAATTTTGGTCATTACGTCATTCCCATACTTGAGAGTTGATGACTCTACTATTATACTAACATTTGGAAAATAACAATGATAAAAGTAATAATAAAGAATGAGTAGGTGTGTCCAATATTTTAATTAGTAGTAATAAAATTAGTAATTAGGCAAACCCACTTACTGAGTCAGGGATAAAGCCAATGGCATGCAATTCTACTTTTCCAGAGACTGAAAATGTGTCGACCATCTCAAGAGGAATTCTGTGTTCATACTCCAAAATGTGAACTCCATTTACTGCTACCTATAAGTAAATGAGTAAAATTCCTGTCACTTAACAAATCTAAAATTTCTCACTGGAAATACCTCTATTACAACAACACTCATTAATATCTGGGTTTAATGCTGTTAACCAACTTTGTTTCTACCTGTAATGTAATGTTTCACACTCACTTTGAAAACGTCACAAAGTACCAAGACAATGGTCTCAAAGGATGCTCCTTGTTTAAAAGGCATGAGGTCCAAATTTTCTTCTCTTCCCCAGTTTTCATGATGTAGAGAGTTGCACACGATCTGCGGAGAGCTGCCGAAGCGGGGATTGAAGTGAAAGGCAACGTCCGCCCGTGGCTTTGTGCTGGATCCACATGTCAAATCAAACTGAAACCTATGGAAGCACATACTGTATTACACTGAAATACTTTATAGACTATATATAAAACTAAAAAGTGTTGTGTCAAATGTCCTAAGAGGCTCACACACACACTGTATGTATTGTGCCAGATAATGACTCTTTGAAACTATTTTCATATTACTTGGTAATTGTATTTTATATTTTTATGCTGAAAGTTGTGTACAATGGATTCGTGTTTAATTATGAGGAGTAGGAGTTTCCGTAAATCTTTCTGTCAGGGCAGATTCATACAGAGGACCCCATGACTGGAGCATGGCACTAAGCATGAAGGACAATCTGATTTCTGACTGTCACTGTTATTAACAAGTTGCAGCTCTCATGACTATTACTAAAATTACACTTTCTGTTATGAGTAAACATGTGTGACTCACTTAAAGGTAAAATAGTTCACAAAACCCAGTATGAGTCTAATTAAAACAAGGACTGAGACGTCGCCCGGCATGGCGCAGCCGGGGCCCCACCCTGGAGCCAGGCCCAGGGTTGGGGCTCGTATGAGAGCGCCTGGTGGCCAGGCCTGCCTCCATGGGGCCCGGCCGGGCTCCGCCCCGAACGAGCGACGTGGGGCCACCCTCCCGTGGGCTCACCCTCCCGTGGGCTCACCACCTGCGGGAGGGATCATATGGGGCCGGTGCATAGTGGATCGGGCAACAGTCGAAGGCTAGGCCCCCGACGACCCAATCTCTGGACACGGAAACTGGCTTTAGGGACATGGAATGTCACCTCGCTGGCGGGGAAGGAGCCTGAGCTTGTGCGGGAGGTTGAGAGGTACCGGCTAGAGATAGTCGGGCTCACTTCCACGCACAGCTTGGGCTCTGGAACCACACTTCTTGAGAGAGGCTGAACTCTCTACCACTCTGGAGTTGCCCATGATGAGAGGCGGCGGGCTGGAGTGGGTTTGCTTATAGCCCCCCAGCTCAGCTGCCATGTGTTGGAGTTCAACCCGGTGAATGAGAGGGTCGCTTCCCTGCGCCTTCGGGTAGGGGATAGGTCTCTCACTGTCATATGTGCCTACGGGCCAAACGGCAGTGCGGAGTACCCGGCCCTAATGGGGTCTCTGGGAGGGGTGCTGGAAAGTGCTCCAACTGGAGACTACTGGGGGACTTCAACGCACACGTGGGCAGTGACAGTGATACCTGGAGGGGCGTGATTGGGAGGAACGGCCCCCCTGATCTGAACCCGAGTGGTGTTCTGTTATTGGATTTCTGTGCTAGCCACGGCTTATCCATAACGAACACCATGTTCAAGCATAAGGGTGTCCATCAGTGCACGTGGCACCAGGACACCCTAGACCGGAGGTCGATGATCGACTTTGTGGTCGTCTCATCTGACCTCCGGCCGTATGTCTTGGACACTCGGGTGAAGAGAGGTGCGGAGCTGTCAACTGATCACCACCTGGTGGTGAGTTGGATCCGATGGTGGGGGAGGAAGCTAGACAGACTCGGGAGACCCAAACGTACTGTGAGGGTCTGTTGGGAACGTTTGGCCGAGCCCCCTGTCAGAGAGATCTTCAACTCCCACCTCCGACAGAGCTTTGACCGGATCCCGAGGGAGTCTGGAGATATTGAGTCCGAGTGGACCATGTTCTCCACCTCCCTTGTCAACGCGGCTGCTCGGAGCTGTGGCCATAAGGTCTCCGGTGCCTGTCAAGGTGGAAATCCCCGAACCCGGTGGTGGACACCGGAAGTAAGGGATGCTGTCAAGCTGAAGAAGGAGTCCTATCGGGCCTGGTTGGCTTGTGGGACTCCTGAGGCAGCTGACGGGTACAGGCAGACCAAGCGGACTGCAGCCCGGATAGTTGTGGAGGCAAAAAAATCGGGCCTGGGAGGAGTTCGGTGAGGCCATGGAGAAAGACTATCGGTTGGCCTCGAAGAGATTCTGGCAAACCGCTCGCGCCTCAGGAGGGGGAAGCAGTGCCCTACCAACACTGTTTACAGTGGAGATGGGCAGCTGTTGACCTCAACTGGGGATATCGTCGGACGGTGGAAGGAATAATTTGAGGATCTCCTCAATCCCACCAACATGTCTTCCATTGAGGAAGCAGTGGCTGAGGGCTCAGAGGTGGATTCATCCATCACCCGGGCTGAAGTCATCGAGGTAGTTAAAAGCTCCTCGGTGGCAAGGCACCGGGTCGATGAGATCCGCCCTGAGTACCTCAAGTCTCTGGATGTTGTGGGGCTGTCTTGGCTGACACGTCTCTGCAACATCGCGTGGCGGTTGGGGACAGTGCCTCTGGACTGGCAGACCGGGGTGGTGGTCCCTCTTTTCAAGAAGGGGGACCGGAGAGTGTGTTCCAACTACAGGGGGATCACACTTCTCAGCCTCCCCGGGAAAGTCTATGCCAGGGTACTGGAGAGGAGAATTCGGCCGATAGTGGAACCTCAGATTCAGGAGGAACAGTGTGGTTTTCGTCCGGTCGTGGAACACTGGACCAGCTCTATACCCTTTCCAGGGTGCTGGAGGGTTCATGGGAGTTTGCCCAACCAATCCACATGTGTTTTGTGGATTTGGAGAAGGCATTCGACTGTGTCCCTCGTGGTGTCCTGTGGAGGGTGCTCTGGGAGTATGGGGTCCGGGGCCCCTTGCTTAGGACTGTTTGGTCCCTGTACGACCAGAGCAGGAGCTTGGTCCGCATTGCCGGCAGCAAGTCGGACTTGTTCCCGGTGCATGTTGGACTCCGGCAGGGCTGCCCTTTGTCACCGGTTCTGTTCATAATTTTTATGGACAGAATTTCTAGGCGCAGCCAAGGGCCGGAGGGTGTCCGGTTTGGGAACCACATGATTTCGTCGCTGCTTTTTGCGGATGACGTTGTCATGTTGGCCTCCTCAGACCAGGACCTTCAGCATGCACTGGGGCGGTTTGCAGCCAAGTGTGAAGCAGCTGGGATGAGAATCAGCACCTCCAAATCCGAGGCCATGGTTCTCAGTCGGAAAAGGGTGGCTTGCCCACTTCAGGTTGGTGGAGAGATTTTGCCTCAGGTGGAGGAGTTCAGGTATCTTGGGGTCTTGTTCACGAGTGAGGGAAGGATGGAACGGGAGATTGACAGACGGATCGGTGCAGCTTCTGCAGTAATGCGGTCGATGTACCGGTCTGTCGTGGTGAAGAAGGAGCTGAGCTGTAAGGCGAAGCTCTCGATTTACCGGTCAATCTACGTTCCTACTCACCTATGGTCATGAGCTGTGGGTCATGACTGAAAGGACAAGATCCCGGATACAGGCGCCGAAATGAGCTTTCTCCGCAGGGTTGCTGGGCGCTCCCTTAGAGATAGGGTGAGAAGCTCAGTTACTCGGGAGGAGCTCAGAGTACAGCCGTTGCTCCTCCACATCGAGAGGAGCCAGTTGAGGTGGCTCGGGCATCTATTTCGGATGCCTCCTGGACGCCTTCCCGGGGAGGTGTTTCGGGCATGTCCCACCGGGAGGAGGCCCCGGGGAAGACCTAGGACACGCTGGAGGGATTATGTCTCCCGGCTGGCCTGGGAACGCCTCGGGGTTCCCCCGGAAGAGCTGGAGGAAGTGGCTAGGGAGAGGGAAGTCTGGGCGTCTCTGCTTAGACTGTTGCCCCCGCGACCCGGCCCCGGATAAGCGGAAGATAATGGATGGATGGATAGTTCACTCTGCAATCCTCTGTAATATCAGAACTGACTAATTTGTGTCCGTGAGGTAATGTAATTAATAGCGAGCATTATCCTCTGAGCAACTCCGGGTCCCATGGAGGAACGAATATTGAACTTAACAACTAAACTTATGATCAGCTGTTTAGTTACAAATGTAACAAATGTAACAAAGTTACAAAGAATTGGAGTCAGATAAAATTATTCATGGAGTCAGAATTAAAATTCGATAACCACAAATTAAGTGAATTCATCAGAAATGCTGAAAAGGCTTACTTCGAAGAAGTCCTTCGACCAGGCCGTTAGATTCCTTTCTTGGGCTAACGGATGGACCTTACAATGTAATGTAAGGAATAATGTTTCAAATAATGAATAATGAACAAGCCTCTACTTGTTTCAGCTGGTAAATACTAGAGGAGCGCAGAGCACAACCTAACGTGGGGTTAGTTGTAACACGCATGGTTTTAAACTTTCCAGGATTTACTAGTTGCCATATCAACATTATTTAGAGAAAAAATTGCACCAAAATTAAAAAATCTTTGGAAGATATTACTGAACATTTATTTAACCATAGTAAAAGTAAATTTCTTACTTTTTTGTGTTTATTTAAAATAAGACAAATCTGATATTATTTTAATTTTATATCTATTTAACAGTTGAGATCGTTCTTTAATGCTGATCTAACCAGCAGAAGACACGGGCCGCGGTTTAAATCCCAGTTGTGCAGGTGGGGTGCATTGTAACACTGTGTTACATTGAGCCCCTATTAGAACTACGCTATTATATTCTATACTTTTATGAATTATTTTTAATAACCATGAGAAAAGGGTGAACTGTGACAGAGTCAATGATCAGAAATGAATCATTATTATTATGTTTTTGTCAGGGTGACGGTCTGATGTGCTTTAGGCTTGTTTGTGTTGTGTCCTTTGTTTGTCTGGACCACATGGTGATTTGTGTTGCCATGCCATTGTCTATTGTTACTCCGCCCCTCGTTACCTCATTATGGCTCACACCTGTTTTAGTTTGTTTGTCACCATTTATAGTCCCCTCGTCTTCTGTCCTGTGCCAGATTGAATCTCTGCTCTTCTGAGTTACCTGGCTCTTGTCTGTTGTTACTGAGACTTTGATCTTGCGTCTGCTTCTGTTATTGTCTTAGTCTTGTGTTCCTGCCTACTTTCTGCAGTTTTGGTTATTTCTTTATTTTCCCCTAAAAAGTTTCCTAAGCTAGCGTTTTTTTTGAGCTCCCGTCTGGCTAGTTTTTCCTTCTCTCCTTTTCTTTTTGCTCCCAGCTTCCCTGTCTGCTTTGGCTGCCAGATCCAGGCCTTCCTGATATTTACATTTACATTTATGCATTTGGCAGACGCTTTTATCCAAAGTGACTTACATTGCATATATATTATTTATTTTTTCTTCAGTTCTTGCTTTCCCTGGGAATCGAACCCATGACCTTGGCGTTGCTAGCGCCACACTCTTATTGTTTGAGCTACAGGAAAGCTTCATTTTGGATCTTCCCTGCCACAAAGGATTTCAGCCCCCACTGCCAGGACCCAACCCTCTCTCTCTCTCTCTCTCTCTCTTTCTCTCTTCCCCCCCCACTGCGACATTACGTCACCAGGTGATTGTCTGTGACCTCGCCTACCTCATTGTCTTTGGATTGTATTAATTTCTGCCTCCACTCTCCAGTGTTGCAGCTTGGACCTGCCCTGTCATTCGCTCTGAGAATCCTTTAGCCAATGCTGATGTACTCCCTCGAACCTGGCTGGCATCATCCCTGTTTCCCCTTTTGACAGAGGACTTTTCCTCTCTTTGTTCCTGATTTTGTTTGCTCGTCACTTAATAAACAGTTATTCCCGCAACTGGTTCCTCCTTTTTTACCACCCTGACAGTTCGATCTGGCCAGCATGGAATCAGAGGGTTCTGACCAGATCCGGGTGGCTGTCGTCCAGCAGGGGGTGTGCTGCTCGGTCAACATGCCACACTGCTCACAGATACTTTCAGAGAAGTAAAGGCCATGACCTTTCAAGTTGTTGAACTTACCACCCAGGTCAGGGAATTGATGCGAGACCAGGACAGTATTCACTCTGCTGCTGCTGCTGCCTCGGCTTCTGCTCCAGTTCTTGCCCAAGTGGCTCCTGAACCCAGAGTGCCAACACCACCTACGTATGAGCATCACCACCTACGGGGCTCCTAAGTCATATCGCCCATTCCTCTCCCAGTGTGCCATCATGTTTGCTCTGCAACCCACCACTTTTGCCACCGACGCTGCTAAGCTGGCATTTGTCATTACCCTACTCACAGGGAGGGCCTGAAAGTGGGGTACTACTGTTTGGGAGAAGAAAGTGCCATACTGTGCCACATTTGAGCGGTTTTGTCAGGAGATGACCAAGGTGTTTGACTGCTCTGTCACTGGGAAGGAGGTGGCCAGCCAGCTTGTGAGACTAAGGCAGGGGGAGTCATCAGTCACTAACTTTTCCATTCAGTTCCGGAGACTGGTAGCCCTCTGCAGCTGGAATGAAGCAGCTTTATGGGACATTATCAGAGAGGGGCTCAACCCTGAGATTCAAGACGAGATTGCCATCCATGACCTGCCAGCTTCTTTTGATGACTTGGTGGAGCTGGCACTTCGTGTAGAGACACGCATCAACCTACGCCGTCAACGCATTATGGCCCACACTTGGTTGAATCCACCTCATCCCATTTCTGAAGCAGTGGCTGTGCGTCCTGAGCCTCTCCCTGAGGTGGAGCCTATGCAGGTGGGGAGGACTCAATTGGCAGAGGAGAAGCAGCGACGGCTTAATCAGCAACTCTGCTTCTATTGTGGCAAATCTGGGCATTTTGCAGTGGCCTGTCCTTTTAAAAGCCAGAGTTTGCCAGTAGATGGAGAAGTACTGGTGAGCATCACCCCTTTTTCTGATTCCCTTGTGCTCCGTACCCAGCTACCCGCCATTATCAGGTGGGGGCCTTTTCAAGGCCTTGTTCGGCTTTGGTGGATTCTGGGGCTGAAGGAAATTTCATTGACGTCTCAGTGGGGCGTCCCCATCACCCCTCTCAAGAAGAAACTCATTGCCAGGGCTCTCAATGGCACCATCCTCACTCAAGTTACCCATGTTACTTCCCCTGTAAGTTTGTTTATCTCAGGCAACCACAGTGAGATCACGTTTATCCTCATTGAGTCTCCCAGCACACCTATTGTGCTGAGGCACCCATGGTTGGTGAAGCACGGACCTCTCATGGGTTGGATTCTGAGAATTCTGTGTTGGCATGGAGCTTTTATTGTCACAAGTTTTGTCTGGGTGTTGCTGTGTCTGCTGGCTCTTCTTCTGTGTTTCAGGTGGAGGAGACTATGGATCTGACCGGTGTCCCTGCCGAGCACCTCGACCTTCGGAGGGTCTTCAGCAAGTCCCGAGCGGCCTCACTTCCTCCCCATAGGCCCTATGACTGTTCCATCAACCTCCTCCCAGGCACTTCTCCACCTCATGATCACCTTTACTCTCAGCGCCGGAGAGAGAAGCTATGGATAAGTACCTCCAAGAGTCTTTGGCGACTGGCCTCATCCACTTTTCCTCTTCTCCTGCAGGTGTGGGGTTCTTCTTTGTGGAGAAGATGGTTATTTGTAAGTTTCGACATCGATTATCGTGGGCTTAATGACATCACCATAAAGAATCGGTACCCCCTGCCGTTAATGTCTTCTGCTACTGAACTGCTGCAGGGAGTGCAGCTCTTCACTAAGCTGGACCTCCGCAATGCCTACCACTTGATTTGGATAAGGGATGAGTGGAAGACCGCCTTTAACACCTCTACTGGGCACATTGAATATCGGGTGATGCACTTTGGGCTTACTAATCCCCCGGCGATCTTCCAGGCCCTGATTAACGATGTGCTTGGAGACATGATCAGTCGATTTTTGTCTTTGTGTACCTTGATGACTATTATTATTATTTTTTTTTTTGTCCCATCTTTGCAGGTACACACTCAGCATGTCCGTCAGGTGCTGCAGAGGTTACTTGAGAACCAACTTTATGTCAAGGCGGAGACGTGCACATTCCATGCTGACTCAGTTCTGTTCCTGGGACAAATTATCTCGGCGGAAGGGGTTAAGGTAGATCCTGCTACAGTAAGGGCTGTCTCAGAGTGGCCAGTCCCCGACTTTCGTAGAGCATTGCAGCGGTTCCTGGGATTCGCCAATTTTTATTGGCGCTTCATCAGGAACTATAGTCAGACAGCTGCCCCCTTAACTGCTCTAACCTCCACTCTGGTCCCTTTCAGGTGGTCTGAGTAGGCACAGGGGGCTTTTACAAAACTTAAATGTTTCACATCTGCACCTGTCTGGTCTGTTCCAGACCCTGATCTGCAGTTCATCATGGAGGTTGATGCTTCTGAGGTTGGAGGTGGGGCGGTCCTTTCTCAACGATCCCCTCAGGATGGGAAGTGCACCCTTCGGCATACTTCTCTCACCGTCTGAGCCTAGCTGAATGGAATTATGATGTCGGTAACTGGGAGCTGCTGGCGGTTAGGCTGGCATTGGGTGAGTGGTGACACTGGCTGGAGGGGGCGGTGGAGCCCTTCTTGGTCTGGATGGATCATAAGAATCTTGAATGCATTCATTTGGCCATTAGGTTGAACTCTCGACAAGTTAGGTGGGCCCTCTTCTTTGGTCGGTTCTGTTTTACCCTTTCTTACAGGCCTGGGTCCAAGAATATTAAGCCGGATGCTCTGTCTCGTCTCTTTGCTATTACCCTGGGGTGTTGTGGTGGCGGCCATTTCCTGGGGTGTTGAGAGGCGTGTCAGGGAGGCCTTGCGAGGGGTGGTGGTCCCGAGAGGTTGCCCTAATGGTCTGTTTGTTCCTGAGTCGTTGTGGCTTTCGGTTCTTGAGTGGAGTCACTCTTCTAGGCTGACCTGTCATCCAGGTGTACGGAGAACGCTGGCTTCTGCCTGCCAGTGCTTTTGGTGTCCATCGCTATCCCAAGATTTTAGACAGTTTGTGGCAGCTTGCTCAGTTTGCGCCCAGAACAAAACTTGTAACAAGCCTCCCGTTGGTCTGCTGTGGCCTCTGAGGGTTTGGCTTTCCACTAAGGACCTGCCCCTTAAGGTGCCGGCACGCAAGCTGGCACCCAGGTTTTTAGGGTCATACCACATTACCAAAGTATTAAATCCAGAGGCAGTGCGGCTCAGGCTCCCATCTGTCTTTGCTCGTGTCCACCTGGTCTTTCATCATCAAATCAAATCACCTTTTATTTATATAGCGCTTTTAACAAGTCCAATTGTTTCAAAGCAGCTTCACATTGTTAACAGGAAAATAATGCAACAGAATTTGTACAGCCGTTCTGGTGAAACGGTGATGTTATCCAGCTAATTTCAAGTATCATATAATCTCAATGCGTGAGATCGGTAATATAGATGAAATTTAGGTGTCCCCAACTGAGCAAGCCTAAAGCCAGAGGCAACGGTGGCAAGGAACCAAAACTCCTTCAGGGTCAGAATGGAGAAAAAAATCCTTGGGAGAAACCAGGCTCAGTCGGGGTGCCAGTTCTCCTCTGGCCGATGAACAAACAGTGTATGATTATAATTCTGGCAACATTGCAGGTCTTAATTCATATTAGGTAAATAATGTGTCCGGGGTCGCTCCTGGAGTGCTTTAGGTTTGTTTGTGTTGTGTCCTTTGTTTGTCTGGAACACATGGATTTTGTGTTGCCATGCTCTGTTGTCTATTGTTACTCTGCCCCTCTTGTTACCTTGTTCTCTCATTATGGCTCACAATGTCCCCTGTTGGGCTGACGTAGTACTCCCTCGTACCTGGCTGGCATCATCCCTTTTGACGGAGGACTCACTTTTCCTCTCTGTCTTCCTGATTTTGTTTGCTCGTCATTTACTAAACAATTATTCCCACAACTGGTTCCTCCTCTTTTACCACCCTGACTGTTTAACTATGCTGTATTTAGCGACGTGTTTGTCAAACTCATTAGTATATTTTTAATGATTAAATGCCTTTTATTTTTAAAAGTTAATAATTGTAATTTATTGACAAAATATTTTAGTTTGTCTTGGATATTTTTCTTTCTTTTTGGATTTCGTCACAGATTTAATTATATATTGTTTAATTATATATATATATATATATATATATATATATATATATATATATATATATATATATATATATATGAGAGAAGTGCAATATTAATTGAATAAAATAACAATATTGCTTATAAATTTCAAAAAAAGTGTCTGTGTTGGGAGCATAGATACATTTTCCATTTTTCCGATAGTTCTTAGCATACACTGACCGACAATTTGTATACTCAATGAAAGATTAAACAACTTTTTCAGTGCATTGTAACTGTGAGAACTGCAAACAGCAAGCTCCCAGAGTTCAGAGTTGATCTTAATGTTTTAATTGCTGAAATTATGTTCCTGCCGCTCCATGAACACACTCATTCATATCTTATTCAAATGATACACCCGACTCTTTAGCATGACGCAGTCAGTCACAAGACACATGAGAGCCAATGACATTTTACAATCAGAGCTGACGTAATGACGCAATTGGTGACGAGACATATGAGAGGCAATGCAATTTCACTATGAAATCTGATGTAATGGGTGGCAATTTTTTAAATTTAATGTGTGCATGATCTTCGGTGGATGGAGACGCTGATCGCTTTTAGGGATTTCCTTCACACAGATCAATCGTTTGGCCACGGAACACCAAACATATTTGTACCTTTTTAATAAATTGTGCATGCAGGCATATCTGCCTGTTATATCCTGTATTTTATATCCAACATGTCATAATGGCAAAATCATAACCCAATATATAATTTCATCATGACTATAACGTTCCCATGCCCAATGTGTCTGTGTATGATGCCAAAGGTTTCTCACTGAAATTAATGGAGGACACTGCACATCGAAAAATGACGCCTAGGGACACCCTTAGCGTCTTCATTGTGACTCTGAAGGCACTTGACCATGCTTTAGATTTTGACGCATTGGGAGTGAGAACGGGTTGTATTTTCATATTCCAATTGTTGAAGTAGGTTCCTAGTGGCCTAGTTACTACAGGTGATATAGCTCTCTTATATCCATACAGTACCAGCTGGTCCTGATGCAGCAGTTAGTGTTAAAGACTAGAACCAGGAAGTATGACCAGATCACATCTGTCTACACTGCATTGGCTCCCTATTAAACAGTGCATACAATTTAAAATCTTGCTAATTACTAACAAAGCACTAAATGGTTTAGCTCCTCAGTACTTGAGCGAGCTCTAAACGTATTTATAGTCCTTCATGTCTTGGATTGATTGCTCCTGTCTACCCTGTTTGCTGTTGCTGCTGTGCTCGCATGTGCTCTGCTCTGCTATTTTGGGATTTTTATTTGATATAATTCTGTTAAAATTACTAACCTACTCATCTTCATATATTGTCTAACATTGCCTACCACATTAAATCTGACATCACTAGCTTTTAATCTAAATCACTATCACACGTTAGCTTTTCGCTACCCTGTTAGCTTGCCATCTCTGCACCCAGGTTTCCTGTTTTCTGAGTTCATTAAACAACTGTGGTGAGTTGGATTAGTAAATAGACTCCATCAAACAACTTTGGTAAGTTGGATTAATCAACAAATATGGTAAGCCATGTCTTCTCCAGTCATTGTCACTTGCACCGCATGTTTCATGTTTAGTGTATCTGTCTCCATTGGTGAGCAGGGCTTCACATGTGATAAATGTAAGGAGATAGTCAGGCTGACGGAGAAGATTTCAGAATTAGAGACACGCATCCAGACTTTATTTGAGAGTAGTGAGAATGTAACAGCTTTAGACACTGCTTTGGATGCGACTAGCTTAGTGAACGTTGTACATTGTTCGGTTCTGGCTGTAACATCAAACAGGTTCTCCCCACTCAGTGACGCACCCACTGAGAATCCTGTTGAAAGTGCCCTAGTTATTGGTGATTCTATTACACGGAACGTGAAAATAGAGACACCAGCCACCATAGTCACATATTTACCGGGAGCCAGAGTGCCTGACATCAAAGCAAATTTAAAAGTGCTGGCTAAAGCTAATCGTAAATTCTCTAAGATTATTATTCACGTCGGCACTAACGATGTTCGACTTCGCCAGTCAGAGATCACCAAAATTAACATTAAAGAGGTGTGTGAACTCGCAAATACGATGGCAGATGCAGTTTTTTGTTCTGGTCCGCTCCCTGTTAAAAGGAGTGATGAGATACTTAGCAGACTATCATCACTCAATGGCTGGTTGTCTAAGTTGTGTCCGCAAAATAACATAGGGTTCATAGACAATTGGAAAAGCTTTTGGGGCAGACCTGACCTGTTGAAGAGGGACGGCATCCATCCTTCTTGGAGTGGTGCTGCTCTTCTCTCTAGTAATTTGGCATATAGTCTTAGAGCTAAACCTTGACTAACTGGGGCCCAGGTCAGGAAGCAGACGGACTGGCTTACCCGACCGTCTGCTAGCTGTCTCCCATTACAGAAGTCAGATAAATCCCAACACATAGAGACTCTGTCATCTAGATATTATCACATAGATAATATCTATAATATCTATACAGTAGCCAGCACAAATGTCAAACGGGCCACCAGGGCACAATACAGACTTTATCAAAGAATTTGCTGACTTTCTATCAGAGTTAGTACTGGCTGCAGATAAAGTACTAATTGTTGGTGATTTTAATATCCATGTAGATAATGAAAAAGACGCAATGGGATTAGCATTTAGAGACATTCTAAACTCTATTGGAGTAAGGCAACACGTGTCAGGACCCACTCATCACCTTAATCATACTCTAGACCTAATATTGTCACATGGAATAAATGTTGATACCGTTGAAATTCTGCAGCAGAGCGACGACATCTCAGATCATTACCTAGTATCATGTATACTTAATTTAGCTAAGGCTGCAAAGCTGTCCCCTCGCTTCAAATATGGCAGAACTATCACTGCCACCACTAAAGATTGCTTTTTAAATAATCTTCCTCATCAGTTTCATCTCCTCAGTATCCCAGATAGCCTAGAGGAACTCGATTTTTCAACAGAAACTATTGACTCTCTTTTTTCCAGCACTTTAGACACAGTTGCTCCCCAGCACTTAAAGAAGATTAAAGAAAATAGTCCAACGCCATGGTACAACGAGCACACCCGGGCCCTTAAAAAACAGCAGCCAGAAAAATGGAGCGCAGCTGGAAGAAAACAAAACTAGAGGTTTTTCGTAATTCGTGGAAAGAGAGCATGATCCAAGATGGCGCCGCCGTGTTCGGTCGCCGTTCAGGTCGCTCCGCGAAGACTGTGCTTTTATTTATTATTTTACTTTCTTTTGGTCTCAGTTTTTACAAATTTATCAACTGCATTGATCTGCTATGACAGCAAAACACTTTTGGACATTGGTTACCGCTACACTGGACTGTTTCAGGACACTTTCACCAATCCTCTGTGGCCATCTGAGATTCATCGGAACGCAGAGTTGAACAATGGCCAGACGGGTCAACAGCGAAGAATCAAGAAACACAGCGGGAAACGTGCTGGGATCCGCAACAGACTGAGAAAAAGGGCATTCAGCCCACCTCTCCTGAGCATTCTGCTCGCAAATGTCCAATCCTTGGAGTTATTCCGATGGACGATCTTAGACCCAGGATAAGTTTTCAACGGGACATGAGAAACATCTATTGTTTGTCTGAAACATGGCTCACGCCCGCGGTCCCGGACACAGCTGTGACGTCGTCGGAGAACTTCTCTGTTTTTCGGATGGACAGAACAGCCGAGGCCCGTAAATCCAAAGGCGGTGGAGTGTGTTTCATGATCAACAAGAAATGGTGCGAACCCAGGAACATCACCATTCTTTCGCGATCCTGCTCGCCTCATCTGGAACAATCATTTGCCGCCCATTCTATCTGCCGAGGGAGTTTTCCTTGGTCATCGCCACTGCCGTTTACATCCCACCACAGGCAGACACAGGGCTGGCTTTATCTGGCCTTCATGATGTTACCAGCGGCTTCATAAACAAACTTTATGATGCTGCTTTCATCGTCGTGGGCGATTTTAACAAAGCAAACCTAAAGAAAGTCTTGCCAAACTTTCACCAGCACTCTCTCTCTGCCTGTCCTACACGAGGAGCAAACACACTGGATCATTGCTACTCTCCGTTTAAGAACGCCTATAAAACTCGGTCACTACCAACTTTTGGCAAATCGGATCATGCCGCCATTTTCCTCACACCTGAATACAGACAAAGGCTCGTTCAGGAACCCCCGGTAAGACGGGAAGTTAAATGCTGGTCACCCCATTCAGAGACCGCGCAGCTCTTGATACGTTGACTGGGACATGTTCCGGGCGAGTTCATCTGACGTCCGTGAGTTCACGGATGTGGCGCTTTGCTTCATCAACACGCTTACAGAGCAAGCCACACAAACAATAACAATAACGTCCTTCTCAAATCAGAAACCGTGGGTGGACAATTCAATCCACGCTGCAGTGAACACACGCACTGCCGCTTACAACACCGGTCTCCTATCGGGGAATATGAATGACTACAAATCATCCTGCTATGCTCTCCAACGTGCAGTTAAAGCTGCAAAGCTCCATTATAAGGATTGAGTGGAGTCTCATTTCCAACTCAACGCCTCCCGGCGCATGTGGAAGGGACTGAGGACCATCAGTGATTTGGATCTAAATCCTCTGCAGAGGTGAGAGCTGATCCGTTGCTTGTGAACGAGTTAAACTCTTTCTACGCTCGCTTTGATTGTAAATCGCGGCAGCGCGACTCAGCCAAGTGACGCGTCAGAGGGAATTACTCAGAGCAGCAACAATTATGTGATCTCTGTCTCGGAGGATGAAGTTCGAAGGGCACTCAAGCGTGTGGACGTCAGGAAAGCTGCTGGGCCGGATGGTATTTCAGGCCGTGTTCTGCGGTCCTGTGCTGATCAGCTCGCCGAGTTGTTTACATCTATCTTTAATGAGTCCCTCGCTACATCTGTGGTCCCCACCTCCTTCAAAAAAATCCACCATCATCCCTGTCCCTAAGAACAGTAAACCCTCTTGCCTAAATGACTATCGTCCAGTGGCTCTCACGTCTATAGTCATGAAGGTCTTTGAGAGACTCATTAAAAACACCATTTGCTCCTTCATTCCTGACACTTTGGACCCTCTTCAGTTTGTCTATCGTCCCAATAGATCGACTGAAGATGCCATCTCTCATGTCCTCCACTCCTCCCTCACTCACATCGACAGCAAAAGTGGGAACTACGTAAGGCTGCTATTTATTGACTATAGCTCAGCCTTTAACACCATAGTTCCCATTAAGCTAACCACCAAACTCTCTCTGCCACTGGATTGAAGGCTTCCTCACTGGCAAGCCTCAGGTGGTGAGAATAGGCCAGTTCACCTCCACCTCCATCACCCTGAGTGTGGTAGCTCCACAGGGCTGTGTCCTGAGTCCCCTGCTCTACTCTCTCTACACACATGACTGTTTATCCACACACAGCTCCACCTCTATCATCAAATTTGCTGATGATACTGTTGTCCTGGGCCTCATTTCCAACAACGATACGGCATACTTGGACGAGGTGGAGCAACTAACATCATGGTGCCAGGACAACTGTCTCTCTATGAATGTTGGCAAGACCAAAGAACTGATTGTGGACTTCAGGAAGAGACAGCAACGGACATACTCCCCTCTCATGATCAGCAGGTCACCAGTAGAGAGAGTGAGCAGCTTCAAGTACCTGGGAGTAAACATCTCAGAGGACCTGACCTGGACTGCACACATTCAGACACAGGTGAAAAAAGCCAGGCAAAGACTGTACCACCTGCGCCAGCTGAGGAAATTCAGGGTTTCACCAGCTATTCTGAAAACTTTCTATTTAGGGGTGATAGAAAGTGTATTAACTCAGTGCATCACAGCATGGTATGGGAACAGCACCAGTCATGACTGCAAAGCCCTGCAAAGAGTCATGCGCTTATCCGAGCGTATCTCAGGGTCAGCTCTCCCGTCTCTGCAGGACGTCTACACCAAACGCTGCAAAGGTAGAGCTACTAAGATCATCAAGGACTCTAATCACCCTGCAAACCCTCATTTCACGCTGCTGCCATCTGGTAAGTGCTTCCGAAGCCTGATGGCCAAAACTGAGAGACTCAGAAGGAGCTTCTTCCCCCAGGTCATCAGACTCCTGAACTCAGTCACTTAACATCACGTGACCATCGATATACTGACATTGCACTGCACTTTCTGTTCTCGTTGTTACTGTGTAACAACCTGTTATAAACCTGTTTGCACATTATACTTCTTTGTACATTTCTGTTAACCGCATATTTATAAGTCTACAGTTTACTCACTGCACAGTTTAGTTCACTTATTTTATTCCACTTTATTTTTTAATTTTTTTCTACTTGATTTTATTTATAATTCTACAGATATTTTTTATATATATATATATATATAAAAATACTTTTTTTATTCTATTTCTATTGTAATTTCCTCCTTGTGTTTTTAACTGTGAATTTGCACTGTCCATGGAGCGGACCTGTTTACATTTCACTGCCGGTTGTATATTCTGTATATAACTGTATGTGACCAATAAAATTCTTGAATCGCATACAGAAAGGCCGTAAAAACTGCTAGATCTGCTTATTTCTTGACTCTCTTAGAAGAAAACAAACACAACCCTAGGTATTTATTTGATACAATGGCTAAGTTAACCAAAAATAATATACCGACTAGGCTATTAAAAGAGATGCTACCAGAGGTCATAGATCCTCTTCTTAATAACATTAACTCATCTTTGTCATTAGGATATGTACCGAAAACTTTTAAGTTGGCTATTATCAAACCACTTATTAAAAAACCTCAACTTGATCCTACAGAATTAGTCAATTACATGCCGATCTCAAATTTACCCTTTCTGTCAAAAATACTGGAAAAGGCAGTGTCTTCACAATTATGTTCCTTTTTAGAAGGAAATGGTATCTGTGAGGATTTCCAGTCAGGATTTAGACCGTATCATAGTACTGAGACTGCTCTCATCAGAGTTACAAATGATTTACTCTTATCATCCGATCGTGGTTGTAGCTCTATTAGTGTTACTCGAGCTTAGCGCTGCATTCGATACTTTCGACCACAACATTCTTTTGAATAGACTCGAAAATTATGTTGGCATTAATGGAACTGCATTGGCATGGTTTAAATCATACTTATCTGACCGTTATCAGTTTGTAGCAGTAAATGAAGAGATGTCACACTGATCACAAGTTCAGTATGGAGTACCGCAGGGCTCAGTGCTAGGACCATTGCTCTTCACCCTGTACATGCTACCGGAGATATCTGGGAGATATCATTAGGAAGCATGGCATTAGTTTTTACTGTTATGCTGACGATACTCAGCTCTATATTTCTTCACGCCCTGACGAAACTTACCAATTCACAAGATTAACGGAATGCATAGCTGTTATAAAACATTGGATGTCTAGTAATTTCCTGCAACTTAATTCAGAAAAAAATTAATTTTTAATTATTGGACAAAAAAACTCTGAAAAAAAAAAAAACTGCAAGTAGTAACCTAGAATACTGTCTAACACTTGATGGCTGCTCTGTCAAGTCCTCGTCATCAGTTAGGAACCTGGATGTGCTCTTTGATACTAATCTTTCATTTGAAAGCCACGTTTCTAACATCTGTAAAACTGCATTCTACCATCTTAAAAATATATCTAAATTACGGCACATCCTTTCGATGCAAAATGCTGAACAGTTAATTCATGCGTTCATGACCTCAAGACTAGATTACTGTAATGCTTTACTGGGTGGTTGCCCTGCTTGCTTAATAAACAAACTCTAGCTGGTCCAAAACGCAGCAGCTCGAGCTCTTACTAGAACTAGGAAGTATGACCATATTAGCCCGGTTCTGTCAACACTGCACTGGCTCCCTATTAAACATCGTGTACATTTTAAAATCTTGCTTATTACTTACAAAGCACTAAATGGTTTAGTTCCCCAGTACTTGAGCAAACTCTTAACGCATTATACTCCATCACGTCTATTGCAGTCTCAAAACTCTGGCCAGTTGATAATACCTAGAATATCAAAATCTCTATACTATGGCTTACACATAAAACATTATCAATTTCTATTATTCAAATCAGTAAATGATTGTTAGGCTGCATTAACTAGGTCAGCCGGAACCGGGAACACTTCCCATAACACCTAATGTACTCGTTACATCATAAGAAGAATGGCATCTACGCTAATGTTAGTCTCTCTGTTTATCAGATGGTGGACCAGTGCCTGGACATGACCAACGCATCCCTGAAATGTCTGCAGAGAGCATGTCAAATAAACTTAACGACACGACATCCTCATTAAACCCGTCTTCGGCGTGACGACTCCAATCTTTCGAATAATCTTACGAATATCTATTTACATAATATGAAGTAAGACCTGCTATGTTGGCAGAATTATAATCATACACTGTTTGTTCGTCGGCCAGAGGAGAACTGGCACCCGACTTGGGTTTTTTTCTCCATTCTGACCCTGAAGGAGTTTTGGTTCCTTGCCACCGTTGCCTCTGGCTTTTGGCTTGCTCAGTTGGGGACACCTAAATTTCATCTATATTACCGATCTGCCCGCATTGACACTATATGATACTTGAAATTAGCTGGATAACATCACCGTTTCAGCAGAACGGCTGTACAAATTCTGTTGCATTATTTTCCTGTTAACAATGTGAAGCTGGTTTGAAACAATTGGACTTGTTAAAAGCGCTATATAAATAAAGGTGATTTGAAAGGGAGCTCTCTGCAGGGCGCATAAGACCACTTATGCGAGAGGGGGGCCCAAGGAATGATCATCGGGGTTCTTTATACCACACCGCAAGTGTCAGGTCACCCTGGCCACCAGCCAAAGTACTATCTCTCTCGGAGACGGTAGATTGGGGTGTGGCAGAGGGGACTCTCTCTCCTTTACTGAGGTCATTGAATCTCACCACAACATCACGATGATCATGTTCTGCAGTGGTAACATGACACATCCACAAAACACTGCTTGAACGTGTGCTGAAAGCCCAAACACGTCAAGCAGTGATTGTGCCCATCAGATAGCAACGGAGATCAAAAAATGCACTCTTTTTGTGATTGCTTAACTATATCATATGATATAAATATAGCCTAAAAGACAAATACTTATTTATGGGCATTTTTTTACTGCATTTTAATAGAGTAAATCACACAGTGAGAGCGTGCACTCTAAATGCGCACTCGCAGTAGTCTAACCTTAACCGAACTGGCTACATCACACAGAATATACACTATCTAGGCATGTTTTTGCAAAGTCAGGGAGAAACTCGATAATGTTTTTGATACTTTTGATAGTATTACGATACTATAGATGATATGCAGTACCTATATATATATATATATCTCACACCCCTACTTAGGGACAAATCGGATCCCCTGGATCCCTAAGACCATGGTGAATACACAGCTTTTGGCACAGATCTTCAGTGAGGATCACAACATCCAGACTAGTATTACAGCACAGATGCCTACAGTAAACTCTGAATGTGCCATGTCAGGACATGCTAGCACTGCAACGCAAATTTTTGGTCTTAGAGGCAATTTCTATCTGGCTAAATAGCAGTTCTGCTGGACAGACTACAATTCCTTTTCCCACCAAAAGCCGATGTGATATAACCCGATCTTCAAGCAGAAAGAGCTGGATAAAAATGTTGAATGATATCAATCCACAATCTGACTAGTGATGCAGCCTGGAATCATAAATCACACCATGTTCATTCATTTGGTCAGAGAAGGACTGGGCCTCCGACTACCGACTAAGCCTAGTTTCTCAAAGTTCTTTTTCTCAATTTCTGTCACTTATGGCATTTGAGTTCCTTGCCATGTACCTTTAATTTCACCAAGCTGATAGCTCACTTTTTTTTTCTTCTCATAATCAAGGACTGTAAGTGCTTAAAGGGAGGTTGTTGTACCTCCCTTTGTAGTAGGCCTCATCTGTAGTTGGCCTAAATCAATGTGATCACTTGGAACCTACTACAGCAACTGAAATGAGAAAATAACATTTAGGTGAAATATAGGGTTTTTAATTGAGTATTGTATTCATATAAATGGAGCTATTACTAAGATCCCACTTGTAGTAAATCTCACCTGTGCCACAACTTTTAAATGTGAAAATATAGGCGAATTGTACAGTGAAGAGCCTATGTGTATGTATGTGTATAATATATATATATATATATATATATATATATATATATATATATATATATATATATATATATATATATATATATATATAGTGTGTGCGTGATTTGACATTGCGTATATGTTTGCATTGTGGGTGGAATATTCAGGCGGCTCCTTAAACACCTGAGAATAATGTTCACGGCAACAAACATAAAATGGAACTGGGACACAGGAGGGCATAGAACCGTAATCATGTATTTATGTAATGTATGAGATTAAACCAGCGGATGTATTGAGTTGACTTTACCTGTCAGCATCATTATGAACACATCCCTGTATAACAATCATCTCTCCCGGGTGAAGACCACCCGGAATAATCTCAGTGAAGGGGACAGTCTGGTGAAAATCAAAATGAAAACCACGTTCATAACGTTCTAAACACATTCCTTTCTGCATTTTATTGCAGTCTAGATTACTAGGCTATCATGATGCTCGAAACAGAAAATATACTGATATATAGATAAACGCCTGAGAGAGTTTAATTTCGCATAGGCTATAGCCTAGGTTATTGTTAGCTATAATAGACTATGTTCAGTTGTAAGGGCGTCTTAAATTGATAAATCGATGACTTACCGGATTGAGAATCGTCTTTTTTGCGTTTGCGACTGACATTAAAATTCTTCTATTTATCAATAATATACAAGCCTTGCTAAAACCCCGCTTTCTCCGAGGGAGTGATAGGATGCGTTTCAAAATATTCGGAGCTGCATGCTTGTTTGAGCATCATTTGTAGGCTACTAGGAGGTTCCAGATTTAAGAAAAACGAAGTGAAAGCGAGAGAGATCAAGGGCCAGATTTACTAAACAGGGTAAATTAACGTGAGAGCGCAATCCCATAAAAGCGGCGATGGGAGTGGAAAATTCTGCGCGAGTGCGCGTGACCTATTGATGACGCGCAAATTAAAGAACACAGATGCAGCTGGATCATTTCCATAATGACCAACGCAATCTACCAAGAGCAAACTGTTAGCCTAAATCTGGCCCTTTATATTCTACAATGTTTGTTTCACAGTGGCAGGAATATGTTTGTGAACCTACCACATTTTATTCAATATTTCTGTGTCCGAAACCGCTCCTTTGTTCGCTAATCTATATCTGCAAGGAGTGAACGAAATGAGTGTGCGTCGAAGAGCTGAAGCTGTCACAGAAACGGCTTTGTCACTATGGCAAGCCGTTTTGACTTTTATTCATTCACAGCATATGAATTCTTCATATCAACAATTTATGTTTTACTAGTCAAAATGTTAATTTTTGATATCAATTCAATTGCCACTAGTGACGATGTTAATTTTTGATATCAATTCAATTGCCACTAGTGACAATGTTCATTTTTGATATCATGAATGTGATTGTTAGTAAGAAAGCCATTTTAGATATCTGAAATGATCAGGAATTGAATTCTTGTTATCAAAAATTTTATTCTTGATATCAGGAAATGCTAATTGTTGGTATCACCAATTGAATTTGAATGGCAGCCTATGGTTTAACTAGTGAAAATACATTTACTGATATCAAGAATTAGAGTTTTTACTAGATGAAATTCTTGATATCAAGAATTAGCATTTTAAATAGTAAAAATGGAATTGTTCATATTAAGAATTCATAACCTGTGAATGAACAAAAGTCAAAACAGCTTGCCATATTGTCACGACTTTCGATTGTAGCCAATATGAATTAACTGGTTTGGAATGCTTAAATTGTGTTCATAATCATTAAAACTGCAAACAAATATAAACACACATTTAATTAATTTTAAAATTCATGTACTATTGTCTCTCTATATTTTAATGTTTTATTCAAGTAATGATTAATAAAAAAAGTAATAAAAAGTTTTGGACAGAGACATTTTGACTGATTAAACATAAAGAGAATTAACATAGCATTGCAACAGTATTATCTCTATTCTTCAAGCCATCTTGGGTATTTTCATAAGGATATATTCATAATGCACCATATTTATTATCACTGTATAGAATATTAGAACATTTAGAGAGAATATAAAAATTCAACACAACATGATGCATTCACATTTTGAGATTCTCGCAACTACATTGTCCTAAGTTTTTTTGGTCAATTTAAATTTGACGCCTCATTCAGCCGATAAATTAATCAAGGCAAAAATACAGATTTTTTGTTCAGCAAACTTACAATCAATAACACAAATTGATCTATAATTTTTAGGATAATTAAAATGTGAAGTGAACTATGCAATCACCTTACAAAGCAAAGATATCTGGGATGTAGTTTTACAAGTTTGTACACTGACCTCAACAGTTGACTCACAAACCTCAAGATTGGTGACATCTTGTAGAAATATGTTAAAAGATGAGCTCTTAACATCACAACACAACAAATAACTAACAATAAAGACAAAAATTTTAGGTCAGCAAATAGAGAAACAATTACAGTAGCCTTATAATTTATTCATGCTGGGAAATCACAAACCCTTACATTTCATCAATATTGTTCAAAATTCTTTGTTCAGACAACTAGCTGGGACAACATTTAAGTGAATTCTGGTCTACCATGTGGTTTTATGTTGTTTAAAGTAATTTACACTTAGTGACTCAAGGGTCTCATAAACCGGAAAACAGCATTTTTTTTTTTCAATGATGTTTAACTAATTGGTTTAATTAATCCAACTTTTGAACATGTTTTACCCATGAACTTGACATATGGTTCAATACACATTAAGGAAAGTGTGTTACAACTCCCAATAAGCAAAAAGCCAAAACAACGACAAAAACTCCAAGAATATAGAGTTTAAACATTAAATAAAAAAAAATTAAAAAAAGGTACAGTAAACTTTAATCTTTGCATATTGTCAATAGTGACATTATACTATCAGCCAGTGCATATTTAATGCACCCTGAAAAATAGCAAAGAATCAGCACTTAAAACCATTTTTGAAAGAATACAATGTCTATTGTGGTTTGTATTTGTAGAAGATTCAGTAGTACATAGATAGTATGCATGACTACTTCACGCTGTAAAGTATGTTCATTATGTAAGTGAAGTTTGCAATATTTTGTCTAATAAGCAAGATACTAAAGTAATTTAAGAATTGGGAGGGGGAAAAGGTAGTGTTTTTCTATTTTTATAATCTGTCATAGGAGCACATTCTGTGTGAACACACTGTAATGTAAAAGTATGCATAAATGTTCAATGCAAAAGAAGCTGTTATTCTGCAATAGCAATTCTGGAAGATACAAAAGTGATCACGTAGAAATGTGGAATCTGGATGTCAAACCTATTATAAAAGAAGTGGTACATTTCTTTTTTTTTAAGTGAAGGGTTTCAACAATGTTCAAAAAGGTAAAAAAAAAAAAAAAAAAAAAAAAAAAAAAAAAAAATGTAATGAAAGGTTAAATAAAAGAAAATCTTGTAAAGCATGAAAGAAATAATAACCTCTTACCAGTTCAAATCTGTGTATAAAATTCCAAAATCCCATTTTCAAAGAAAAAGAACTAAAAGAATTCCCTGATACAAGCCCTAGTCAAGGCATTTGCACAGAAAAACACAGTTTTCCATGTAAAGATGAAATGTGAACTGCAGAATTCATGTGGCTTAAGAAGTCTTTTTAACCACATGGATGAAATAACAGGGCACTTCTCCTTGTCCTGGGATGTATTGCTTGAAGTCACCATATACATTGTGCTCGCATTTTCCAAAAATGATTCTTTTAAAATCTCCTTAAAACTCTCCACGCGATGGGGGTAGTATGACAGGCGAAATTTACTACAAGAAAGAAAGAAAACCTCTTAAAAACATAATGTATAACCAATTCCTGATACACACATACCATGTATTTCATATAAAATGGCAATAGATCAACAAACCGACAAATAGTAAGGTATTCAAAGAACTGTTAAGCAAACATCTAAAAAGGATTCTTGAGTTCTAGGTGGGCAATATATTCATTCCAATTTCACAAATAATTAGCATTTATCTTAAAAATGCTAATTACAAATAATTTGGCTACCGACCGACATAAATCTGTTTATAAATTTATATCCTGTAAATGAATGTAAAAATAGATATGGTGGAATGGACTGGAGCAGCATGAGGGTGCGTAAATGACAACAAAATGTACATTTTTGTATGACCTAACCCTTTAATGGAATAGTCCATCTAAACATTAAATGTCATAATTTATTCAATATATAACTGTTATAATTAATAGTGGTTTATGTTAGAACAAATGTGACTAATAATATAACTTTACTTTTAAATGTGTGCCAATGAGCACTTCAAAAATAAATGTGTGAAAAATAAATTGTGCTAGATGATAGTGTAAAGAAATTGCATGTAATATATAGGGTGTTTTGGGGTCACGGTTCGATACAAGTTCAGTACAACAGGAAACACTTTAGTTTAGGGTCCAATTCTCACTATTAACTCTGACCTTTGCATCAATAAACCCCTAATTACTGCTTATTAGTTAGTAAGGTTGTTAAGCTTAGGTATGGGTAGGATTAAGGATGTAGAATATGGTCGTGCAGAATAAGGCATTAATATGTGCTTTATAAGTACTAATAAACAGCCATTATCTTAATAATAACAAGCAAATTGTTAATAGTGAGAATTGGAACCTAAACTAACCAAAGTGCAACAAATCCACAGTGCTAGGTTTCCTTTTGTTTTATTTTGAACAGTAGGAGAAATTACAGTTTATTCCACCTAGCGGAAGAGATAGTTGAGTACATCCTCCTATAGTGTATTAGGTATTGATAGTGCATCACAAAAACTGACCCCACCAGAAGGTCACAGTACCTCATGTCAGGCGGAGTCTGAATGCCTTCTGGTTGAGGCAGTACCAGAGTGTAGTCCAGTGTGATCATGTGAGGCTTGTTATTAACCCACAGCACTGAGGTGGAGATGTCCTGCTTCAGGTCACTCTGAAACATAAGATGACTTGCTTAATGAGTCATTATAGTTTATATAATTAATTAGCTTCTCCAGATTTAAGCATAATTTTATAGAATGATTCACCAACTATAGATACTGTCAAACTGTATGTTGTTGTTTTTATTTATTCTTATATGCCTTCAGTGTTGGCTTCTAATACATTATTTGACCCATTTACATTGATGCTTAGGCAGGTAATGCTGACAAAATAGTTATCAGAAATCTTAAATAGTTATCAGAAATCTATATGTCTATTTTTTCCACATTTTTTGCAGCTAAAAAAACAATCAAGTGTATGCATGACTTTAGTTAAAAGCCAAGCACCATTATAGTCTATATTTGCTATTCTTAAAACACAATTGGGTGTTACCTTATAGTAAATATTCTTTCCTTGGGGCGCTTGGCCAGTCTCAAGGATGTAATCATAGTTACGGTGGTCAATAATTAGGATCCCTCCAGGTTTCACCATGCTGGCTATGTTTTGCAAGGCAAGTTTCTGATCACTCTGGTCCCCTGTGAGACATGAGAAAGAAGTGAATTAGATAAATCTGTAAAAATCTGAAACCTATTTTGCTTTGGCATTCTTACCTTTGAAGTCTGGTAAATGAGCGAATGAGTTCCCTAGACAGATTACTGCATCAAAACCATCTCCAGGTTTCATAACATCTTCTGGTAATGTTAGCCAGTTGGCCTCTTCAATTACTAAAAAGAAAAGATCAAAACATGGAGAAACGTTTTATTTTTATCTTAAATTTTATTTTAACTTTTATCTTTATTTACCCCAGTTATCGAAGGCTGGCTCTTTTCTCCTCTCCCATCTCTCTTTAAGAGCATATTTGAGCATTTTGTCACTGGCATCCACACTAACCACCTTGAATCCCTCCTCTACCAACATGATCGAATCCACCCTTTACAAAAAAAGTAAAAACAGAGGAATGCATAAGTTTGTCTCATCTGGTGGTACTGACAATCAAAAACACATCCTGCTCTTAATAGCAATTTTTTCCTCCAAAATTTAATTGCACAATACAAAAAAAAAAAAAAAAAACTAAAACCCTCTAATGAATTACTTATACAACTGCTTCAGCATACTACTTGTGTTCAGCACATCTACATGTAGAGATTTATAGAAGTCAGAGAAGTTTTTTTATACGTTTTATGGTTGATTAGTACATTTACAATGACTATTTTTGGTAAATGTCCCATAAGAATGAACTTTATAAACAAATTAGCCATTATTTTACTCTGACTAAATCATACAGAAAAGAAACGAAAAAGTTATGATGATGAAAGATTTAAAATATATTGAATCATGGCATGAAAAAAAAAAAAAACCTCACTGTCCTTGGCTTTTTATATTATAAAAATATATTATATTTTTATTTTATATTATAAGCAAAAATGCATTTATATTTTAACATATAGCAATACTTGGCAATGAAACAAATTAGTGATTAAATTTCAAATATCCATCCATTTAATAAAAACACTCAATGGAGTGATGCATGCACTCGTCAAGTCTCTCTTCCCTCTCACACAGAGCTTTCCAGTGTTGGCATGTAGTTGTTTCATTCACCGGTACTGACACCATTAATCTCATTACAGTCACCATGAAATCAAAATGGACAATTCTTCTTTTTTTATGAAATGCTGCAGTGTTTATTTATCAAGGCACATCTTTTTTTACCTCAGTTTATTATAAATTATTTATCTATGTGCCCTCGTACTCTTTAATCCAAAACATTATGCCCACCCCCTCGTAACAACAGGTGTGTTCAACTTCATACGGAAGACCGATCTGTATCTGACTTGAAGCAGTGCATGCCAGTTAGAAATTCTATCAGAATCAGGAACGGGATATTTGTTTCCTTACAAATACCGGGGTATTTACAATGACACAGATGTTCAGCCTTGTGGGCAGCGCTCCGATATAGCACAACTGTGTTTCAGGTGACCCGAGTTTGAGTCCTGTTCCCTTTCCTTTGCAGCCCGTCTAATAAAATCATAAAAATATAACTTGGACAAAATCTGTCCAACCCGAGACAGCACCGAAGCCACGTATCTGTGCGTGCCATCAAATTAATACTGCGAGATATTTAAAAATATGGCTAGATTCATAATGAAGCATTCACCTTTTGTTTGGTTGTTTTGAAATAACGATTTTCTTGTAATCTTAATGCTATAGTTTCACGTTTCTCAAAATAAAACTGATAAAAAAAAAAATTAAAAAAAGATATATATATATACACATACACCGTTTCACAGACAAGGTTTAAGACTAGTCCCAGACTAAAATGCATGTTTGGGCTGTTTTAACTGACATCTAAATGATCTAAAATATGTCAGTGCCATTATTTTGGCACATAATGTACACCAGTAATGTCTGTTTCTAAAGCACGTTTATAAAGATACTTAATTGTCCTAATTAAACTAAAGCCTAATCTTGGTTTAATCTAAACACTGTCTGTGAAACCAGGCCATAGAGTATTATCTTATGTCGACTTAATTTTTGTACATTAAAGTGCTGTATTAAGCAGCACACATTTAGTACTTTGAATGAAATGCGTTTCTGTTGCTACATGAAAACGTCTGAAACATCTGTGTATTTGCTAATCCAATCTGTGAAAAATTGCGCAAACATCCATTAATGAACTACTTGCACCCATGGGAAATTTAAATGCATGAGTAATCCAATAGAAAACCAGAATAACATGTTTGGGCTGGAGTTCAAAGGTATGTCTAAACGGAAAACAGATTTTGTAGGTTATACTGAGTTAACAATTGTCCATTAAGACTCTTCCCAAAATACACAGCACTGGCCAGCAGTATAAAATATTATTAGAAAAGGTTAGTGTGTCAATTGGCAGGAGCAGAAGTTCCAGTGGATTATTTAGGGCCATTATACAACAACAACAAAAAAATAAGTACTTTTGTTACCATGAACAAATGAACAATACTTCTACAGAATGTATTATTCTTAGTTAATGTTCATTTTAACATTTACTAATACATTATTAAAATCAAAATTTGTATTTATTAACATGATTAATGCACTGTAAACTTACATGAACAAACAATGAACTTTATTTTATACATAACATTAACAAAGATTAATAAATACTGTAACAAATGCATTGCTCATTGTTAGTTTATGTTAGTTAATACATTAAATAAATGTTAACAAATGAGACCTTATTGTAAAGGGTTACCGAATCATCTTTCTAACTGTGGACTCACTACATCCATAGTTCAAATGTATACATCTATCAAACAAAAATATATAAACACACACACACACACACTGGCTCTATACAGCTGCCAGTGACAAAAAAGCACAAGCACTCATTCATCGTTGTACTGCAAACTGACTAACTGTAATTTAGCCAAACTGGCATTCTATTTATCAAAAAGCTTCAAGGCCAAACCACATGACCCAGATTAGTAAGAGGTGGGGTTGAGTAAACCAGTCCAAGAGAGTAACCAAGCTATCAGTGGACTAAACAATGTCGATAATGCTAATTTAAATGTTTTAATTTTGTGATTAAATCTGAAATTATTAGATTTGTGGTTAAATCTGAAATTACCACCAACCCTATATCAATCGGACAGATAGACTAAATAAAGACAGACAACCGCTCTGGCCTTGCCCATCAGATATCATGTGAAGGAGAGGTTTTATTTATTTTATTAATTGTATAAGATTTTAGGTCATACCCTGTACCGCAGGCTACATCCAGCACCCTCTGAACCCCATGTTTTCGGAGCAGGGAAAACACCCAGCTCTTGTACTCCTCTGTCCTGCTCCGAGTGTCTCCGATGTACAGCTGCCACACTTTCGCTGCTTTACCGTCGGCATACTGGTCAGGAAGACCAACTGCACCTATACCGAGAGAGCGTGTACGGTAAACACTGTCCACCATACTTCACACCGCGTGAACGTCTTCCTGATCTGAAATAACCTCCTGCCTATTTTTTGTCCTCGTTTGTTTTGAGTCTCGTTTTCACGCTTACAACGTCTATGTTGACATTTATATTGCGTCTGTGCTGAAAGGGAAACTTTTGACCAATCGGACGCCCGTATACACTTACGCCTACATTGCTATTGGCCGAGACTTGTGATGACGTGGCCAGGCTTGGAAGACACACACCCGATCTGTATTTCATCATATTTTTTAAAAGGTTAAAATTAGATGCCAGGAATGATTGATATGTTGGCGAAATGTGGGTTTTAGGAACTAAAAGATTTTTTTTAATACATTAGGCCTATGTGTCTGAAGCTATCTAAGTAAAACTTGCCTCTGAGTGTTTCTAAAATGGATAGCTTTTTAAGGAAAGAAAACAAAAAGTATCATTAGCTGTTTTCTATGTTCATTGTTTTCGTTCGTGAGTTTGTCTTATTTAAGATAATACACTGAAAAGTAACATGTTACGTGTACAGTTTCACAGTTCTGGTAAAGTTATGAAATGTATAATTTGCCTACTGTTTGTAAATTAGTTTTGTTCAACTGCAGCATAGACAAAGTCTGGAGTCAGCACAATTTTTCTTTGCCACTCACTTGCATTCTTGAACAGATAATCTCTTTCCACCCCCTCACCTCTCTTGTACCCAGTGACACCAGTGTGAGCACTGATTCAGGAAATAGTAAATTGGCTACACTAGTGTAATACCCCATCAAGCACAATAGCACTTACAAAAAGAGCAGTTACGAAAACAGAAGGAAAAGTAAATTTTTCTTAACAGCAGTTTTGTATCGTCTGATTTATGTTCATGGAATCGGTCAATTCAATTAGGTATATGTATTTAAGTGAATAAAGTGTTGTGTCATTTGACATCAACAAAAAAAAAAACCTATAACAAATGATTAAATACTCTGCTTTGCAAACTATTATTACAGTCTACATATTTAACCCCAAATTGTTTTTAAGTGATAAATCAAA